>JAODAL010023347.1:0-62838 GCA_025379985.1 Phyllomedusa bahiana | reverse complement strand
TCTGTCATATCCTGTACCGCCCTTTGCCTCCGTCCTTGACCACGTCCTTCCCGGCTGTCTGACTTACATTGTCTTTTTTTCGAGTTTGCTTTGTTTTTGTACCTCGCTACACCTCGGCTGCCACCGCAAGCAAGTCACGTCAGGGGTAGCGACCTGGTAGACTCCCGCCACAGCAAGTCCATCCCGCTTTGCGGCGGGCTCTGGTGAAAACCGGGCCTACTTAGACCCCGCTCCCTGGCGAGGCTATTGCCATCGCTTGCGATGGTCCAGTGGATCCACTACTGCTGTCCGTGACAACATGAAGCAGTGGAATGATGTTATTCATCCTGTAGTCCTGGCGACTGACAAATAACACATGTCTGTAGAGATAACGGAATGCTTCCAGGGCCGGGACAATGGGTAGTCGAGGGTAGGCGACCGTGTAGAGCGCCACTTCATCCCAGGGAGAAAAGGGGTCACAAGGAGGAATGAAGTGGGCTGAATATTTCATTTGGGGGACACTTTATGCCTTGTTTAACTAGGGCACCAGAATAGCTTGTCTCAGCCTCGCCTGCTTCTCCCGGCTCCCATGTGCGATCAGCTACATCGATTAGTGTTTGCCTGTCACCGCCGTCCTCCTCAAAGATGTCGCTCGCAACATAACCCCCCATTGCAACTC
This sequence comes from Phyllomedusa bahiana, assembly GCA_025379985.1. Taxonomy (NCBI): domain Eukaryota; kingdom Metazoa; phylum Chordata; class Amphibia; order Anura; family Hylidae; genus Phyllomedusa; species Phyllomedusa bahiana. Next base: position 62,180 of record JAODAL010023347.1, on the reverse strand, counting down.
TCCTCATCACTATTTGTCCGCTTCTGCAAGAAGCAGCGGATGTCTTCCCCGCCTCTTTGCTGCCCATTGTCCTCAAATAGTTGGTCCTCACTGTATAGTGGTGCAGAGGCCACAGCACATAGTAGTTCTCTGGCTGTGGGAAGCGAACGGGACAGAGGTGGGTTGAGGACAGGTGAGGGCCCCTCACTTGCTCCCGGGCCATGCCAACTAAGGGTTGTGTGTGACAAACCCACCGACTCTTGGCCTGAGTTGTCAGATTTTCATCTGGGAGAAAGTGTATGACCTAGTGTGTGGTCAACACATGGCCGGTAGATGACACCGGATGCTGTGGCCTCGCAGGGGGACTCCTGCTTTGACGTCCCCTTACTGTGCTGCGATCTGTGGTGGCTCCAGTAACCTACCACTGTGTTCTTTGACGCTATGGTAGGATCGTAGCCCTCAGCTTGTTTTTTTCCAGCTGTCGCTGCCATGACTTTATCAGGCTACATTCCCGCTTGAGTTTTTTGGTCAGTTTTGCCCTCTCTAGTGCCCAGGGAATTTTATAGTGAAGCGATTCTAAGAGCGGCGGCAGTCATGTGCGTGTCATACTAAAAACACAACATTGTATGAAGACCAAACCAAGCTCCCTCTGCATATTTAAGCATGGCACAACGTTCTACAGCACCCTGCAGGCTCTGTGCAGCCTGGAAATAGCTGCTTTTTAACGCGATTCTTCCCGAAGTAATTCGGACCGAAACTATTTTTGTCTGAAAATTCGGCGAAGTCGGTGAACCGAATTTTTGAGAAATTCGCCCATCTCTAATAACAGGGATAAAACAAGCTGAGCCACTCGCCAATCCACTGTTGCCCGCGCGTGCAGGTCCAGTCCCGGCTAAAGTCCAGTAAAACTGCAACTGTAGCACATAGAAAATTAATATCATAGCAACTAAGGGTGAGGATCACAGACAGGAGGAGGGGGAGAATTGGAGTAAAAAACATAGGTTTAGGAAATCACAAACCCAAATTCTATCACTGGTTTACTCACATCAAGCAGAACAGGGGCCAATCTGTGCAACAATGAATACTGTACATAGAGTGTCATGTCAGAAAAGAGGCGCCGCCAGTCATAATGCGCATTAAATGAGTGTACAGTGCGCCTGAATGAATGAACCTGTCAAATATCTGGTGTTCGATCTACCTTCCATAGTATTGATGATGCGCCTAATCAAGGCACATAGCATAATGTAGGCGCATAGAATAGCATTGGTAGTGTTGATTGAACCATTAGAGAAAAGGTAAGTTTGAGTCGAACATCTCGAGTTCGCCATGGCGTTTGACACGCCATTTTAATAGTTTTCAGCGCCTTCCTGCACTTTTTATGGCCATCCAATCACCTTTCTGCACTTTTGGCGCCATCCAATCACCTTTCTGATCTTTTGGCCCCATCCAATCACCTTTCTGTACTTTTGGAGCCATCCAATCACCTTTCTGCACTGTTCGCATCCCATCGCCTTTCTGCACTTTTGGTGGCAATCCAATAAGTGCAGAGCACAGAGAAGAGTCAAAAACGTCATCATTGAGGTGTTGGGCTCTCATTGGCTGCTAAAATCACATGACCATGTTATATATATTTCACTGTAAACACCATTTTCAGCTCACACTCTGTACTGTACAGACTGCTCTCTGTCTGTTTGCTTGTATGCAGGCACAAGATTTATTAGCGATTTTAGACAGGAAAAGCTGCTATTTAGATTAGTTAGGTAGTTAGTTAGGGGGGCGGGCAGCAGGCTTAGGGAATCAAGATTTAGTTAGATAGCATTTTCCTCTCCATAGACAGCAATAGTTAGGGAGTTTGGTATTGCTGGCTGCATCTTTCTCACACCCAGAAGCTGTTATTTGGTGACATCTGCAGGCTCACATAACGCCTAACTCTCATATACCTGGATATATATTATACAGAGTGATTGCTAATATAATCAGTGCAAAGTTTGTTTGCTAGATGGGTGATTCATTTTAAACACACGTCTCAATCTCATAAGAAAATATTAAATAGTTGGGTGAAAATCATTCCAGTGAAAAAGTTCTGTTTTTGCAGTATTGGGGGTGATATCATTTTATAACACACCGTCTCCATATCTCCTATACAAAGAAATATATTTTAAATAGCGGTTGTTGAAAACTATTCTGAGTGGAGAAAGGTTAATTTTTGGCAGTTTTGGGGGTGAAATACTTTTCAAATATACTGTGTGTTATTGTCATACAGATCTATATCCAGGAAATAGAGTTCTCTCTGTTTCTAAATCTTACTCAACACCAAAAAGTGTAATTTTGCTAGATTTTAAGTTCACATAACGCTGAAATATACCAGTGCGTTATTGCAATCCACATATATATATACACTTCTCTCTTTTTTTATTCCATATATCTTGTGCCACGCGCAGAGCTATAATATTTAGCTTTTGAACATGGAGAGAACTAGAGGGGATAAGCGAGCAATGAAGTGCGTAGGAAGTGGAAATAGAGGTGCGAGACAAGGCGCTCCTTCCAGTGTTCCGGACAACACACAAGCGAGCACATCGTCAGTCGAAGAACCGTCAGGCCTGTCATCGCTTGATCAGTTCCCTGTGCATGTCATTGCTGAACAGAGTTGTCAATCTGTTCTTCAGTGGTTATCAGACCCTGCATCCAGCAGTTTTACCTCCCCTTCCTCTCAGTCATGACCACAAATGTCATCATCATCAACATCAGTCCAAACTGAAGCAAACACGGGCCAAATGCCACAACCCAATATACAGACCACTCCAAATAATCCATATTCTGAAGATCTCTTTGATCACACAATGCGGTTGGGGTCAGAAGGCATTTCAAAAGATCAAAAGGCCAAAGAGGATGTTTTTTTCTGCTCTGACACCCAATCACTGATGCCCTCAGAGGAAGAGAAGGAAGCTGGTCCGTCGGCAGAAATACCGAGCGGTCTGCAATGTCTTGAGGAAGAGGAAGTCACCTGTGATGATGATGAAATTGTGGATCCAACATGGTCTTTTCAGCAGCAGCTGGTGAGCGCATCATCAGTGGAGGAGGAGGATGATAGGGTTGTGTCAGTGCGTGTCCAGCCTGAGAAAGGGAGAGGGCAGTCGCACAAGTCCGCTGACATTACTCCACCAGCCATGGTCAGTGGCGGAAGAAGGAACACCGGTTCTATATTTTCACAGTGGAAGAGGTCCAGGACCTGGCTAGGGCCTGGGCCTTTTTTGATCAAGCCTCAGATTCGCCGACTGACGTCATATGCCGGCTTTGCCTTCAATGCGTCAGTAGAAGAAAGAATGAAAAGTGTTTAAGCACAATGAGCATGAACAGGCGCATGGAAAGCATGAATTGCTGTGGAATAGTCGCTTGGATAAAAAAGGCTACACAGGTCCTAGGCTTCCAACAACTGTGACATCTTCTGCTTCCTCCTCCTCCGCCACTTCTAAGCCCAAGCAGTCCTCTGCTGCCGATGTGCCAGAGCAGAATGAGCAAGCACCATCCCCAGTCCCAGATACTGTCGGCCGATTCCCGCCACCAGCAATACAGTCTACACCTTCCCCCTCCACCAGTGTGACCTGCACGACGTACAGCAGCCAGTCCACCAGCCAGCCTTCTGTGTACCAGGTGTGGGAGCAGAAGAAACGCTTTTATCCCAACCATCTCAAAGCCTAAAGCCTGAATTTCGGCATTACCTGGCTGTTGGCCTTGGAAATGTTGCCTTTCCGCCTGGTGGACACAGATGGGTTCTGCCACATCGTGGCCCTGGCATGCCCCCGATACCAGAGGCCGAGCAGGCATTTCGTCGCCAGAAAAGCTGTCCCTGTCCTGGCCAGCCACATTGCAGAACACATCTCCAGAATATGTGTCCACCAAAGTCCATCTCACTACAAACACATGGACTAGTAAGCATGGTCAAGGGTGTTACATCTCACTGGATGAGTTATGTGGATGACAGTGCCTCTGGTGATGTGCCTCAGCTGACACTCTTCAACACTGCTGGGATGGTGCAGAGTCAAGATCCTCAACCTCAACAGGTAGCATCACATGCTAAGAGAAACCAGGCCATTCTCAAATTAATTTGTCTTCTAGACCGTCAACACACAGGTCAAGAACTGTGGACGGATCTGCGCACTCAGACCTGACCAGTGGCTGGCTGCTAAGAACCTGGTGCCAGGCAATGTGGTGTGCAACAATGGGAGAAATATCCTTGCCGCCCTTAGATTGCTAGCCAGGGCTCAGGTGATGGTCAGGATGAGGAAGTGGAGGATGATGAGGAGACAGAGGTGGACACCACTGGTACTGATTACCCTTCAGTGGTAAGAGGTTGGCACAGATTACAGGAGGAGGAAGAGAAAGAAGAGGAAGATCCCGCTTGTGCCCCTCGACCCTTAGGCTTGGGAGATCCTGGAAGCATCACACATGTGAGTTCTTAGATGCTACATTACCTGCAACAGGATCCACGTATTAAGGCAATCAAAATGAACAGCGGTTACTGAATGGCCACCCTCCTTGATCCACGTTACAAGACAAAAGTGAGCACTTTCCTCTCACCCACACACATTGACAGTAGAATGCAGGAATTTGAGACAGTGCTCATTGACCAACTGGAGACATCTGTTGCATCTTCTTCACATTTTAATGTCACGGTTGAACAACGTCAGCAACGTGCCAGCAGTAGAATGGCAGGTAGCCGCAGAAGCAGCAGGCAATGTCGCAGAACCCTACTGGGTGACATATTTCAATAGCTTTTTACCACTTCACCAATGCCTGTAAGGTAGGGCAGCATTCAGACACACAGAGACCGCCTTAAGACCATGGTCCATGACTACCTGCGACTCAACACTGATGTTTTTGGATTTAATCTGGACCAAATCAACTTCTGGGTGTCCAAACTGGATGAATGGCCTGAGCTTGCTCGACACGCCATAGAAGTTTTATCCTGCCCAGCAGCCAGTGTTATCTCAGAACGCACCTTCAGCACAGCTTGTGGGGTGATAAATAACAAACGTATCCGTCTTTCCCCTGAGAATGTGGATTGTTTGACATTTATCAAAATGGATCAAGTGTGGATCTCTGACGGTTTTGTTGCCCCGGTTGCCGATGTCACCGACTAGTAAACTGTAGCACGTCTTCTGGACAATGTGAAATACCATTCCATCAGTCATCTATTAACATCAGTCATCAATAATCATCTATTAACCATTTCAGGGCCCCAAACAGCCAAATCAATTGGGGCCCCCACCCATTACTAGTGCCTATTTTTTAACATTTTTGTGGGCACCTTTTTGATTAGGGCCCGTAACAGGAGCACTGCCCTGTTGGCACCCTTGGCGGTAGCTACCGCTACGGGGCCCTGCATCCTGAGCTGTCCCAAAAGCACAATTGACACATAAGAAGACACAGGTATTGGGAAAAGGCTTAGGAAAAGGCGGGGGTCGATGGGCAAAACCCCTGTCAGGGGCCCTAATCAAAAAGGGGCCCCTGATACGTTAAAAAAATGAAAGTGTGGGTGGATTTTCCCATTTTTTTTGCTGCTGGGGCCCTGAAAACGGCCGTACCATGTGCCATTTTTATACCGGTGTCTTCTTATGTGTCATGGGGGCCCCATAACAGCTGCTACCGCTGCACCTCCTTGCTACGCCCCTGCTTCAAGCGCCCTATTTTTCGGTTACCCTTTAAAGGGGAAAATTTAAGTATTTTAGGGGAAATTTTTTTTCTTTTACCCCTTTTCTTACAATTTTTTTCCTGTACCCTTTAAAATTTTAGGGGGCAAAATTGATTTTTCCCCTCCCTGTATAGGATAAAATTAACCTGAACAATATCTCCCATTGACTTTAATGGGGTTCGAATTCAAGTTCAAATCGAACTTCAAACCAAACTTCTATAAATTCGCAGGTCGACTCAAACTTTTTAGGGTTCGCTCATTACTACTTAGGGTAGATGTCATTCTTAAGAAATTCAGCTTGATTAGCTTGGTCAGAACCCACTCCTGAAGCTAAACAGTATTTTTGTGCATAGGGGGCAGTATCACACTAGGTGTATGTTTTTTTTTTTTTTTTATGGAAAAAATTTTCCATTTTAAAAAGTTAAAAAAAATGAGTTTGTAAATAATTTCGGGGGGTTTATAATTTATAGAAAGGTTTTCTTTAGATGTGGGGGTTTTATTTTTTGAATAAAAAACCCTCGTAGTAATACCGAAGCTTTAGAGCATAATTGCCTATTTTGTGTTTAATTTTTAGTGAACAATAATCCGCTGATGTAAAACTTGTACAATTTTAGGTCTTACACCCGGAGTTAAAAATAACACACGCCAGACTTCAACCAACACCAGTAAAATGAGAAAAAGCCTAAAATAATTGCCCCCCACAGAATGGCCGGGTTATGTGTGTCCATTTGTAAATCCCATAAGACACTCCCATTCATTTCACCGAAATGTGTTTCCATTAAAATTATGCAGAACGGAAAAGGAAGGTAATTTAGGAAGGTGAAATTCCAGCAATTTGACCCACCCTAAATATAAACAGGGTTTTTTATGCCAACAGATGCTGGCAGTCAAAAGAAATTTAAATAAAAAAAGGGGACTGGTAGGGGATTCTGTCCTAGCAGAAAGGGAGCTCCCAGGGAACAAAGGCTCCAGCTAATTGAAACAAACTGCCTTGTTTTCGGCAAAGTGAGGATTTGTCAGGTGTTCACTTGTTAACAACGAACATAAAATTTCCTCGGATTAAAATGAAACAATCAACAATGAGTCTTTGTATTGACGGAAATCTCACTAATAACTGGTAATTGTCGATAATTTAACCCATGGCAAAAAGGGTCGTCCCCGTCAAGGATTCCCGGGATTTGGGTCTATTTGCTGCATGTGTACAGGAAAGGCAGTAAAATATCATTAAATCTGTACATCAGATACTATATTATATTAGTCATATTCTTGTACATAGGAGCAGTATTATAGTAGTTAATTCTTGTCATAGGAGCAGTTTTTAGTGTTATATTCTTTACTGGGAGCAGTATTATAGTATTAATTCTTGTCTAGGAGGCAGTATTTAGTTTAATTTTTTTGTCTAAAGGGGAGTATTGTAGAGTTATATTTTGTACAAGGGGGCAGTATTATAGTAGTTTTTTTCGACAAAGGACAGTATTTAGTAGTTATATTCTGTAAAAGGGGCTATTATAATGTTAAATTTTGTAAAGGAGATATTATGTAGTTATATTATGTACATAGGGAGTATTATAGTAGTTATATTCCCTTTTAAAAAGGGGCAGTATTATAGTGTTATATTTTTTACATAGGGGGTATTATAGTAGTTATATTTTTGTACATAGGGGGCGTATTAAAGTAGTTATATTCAGTAAAGGAAGCAGTTTAAAGTTTATTTCTTTACTAGGGGCTAATAGTGTTATATTCTTGTACATAGGGGCAGAAATTTTAGTATTTATTCTTGTACATAGGGCAGTATTTTGTTTTATTTTTGTACTAGAGAAATTAAAGAGTTATATCTTGTAAAGGGAACCCGTGTTATAGTAGTTATATTCGGGGCAAGGAAACGGGTTTTAGTGTTATATTCTTGTACAAGGGGCAGTATTATAGTATTTTTTTGTGTACATAGGGGGCACTATTATATGTTTATTCTGGGACAAGGGAGCAGTATTTTTGTAGTTAATTTTTGTTCATAGCTGCCCTTTTATAGAGTTATTTTCTTGTACTAGGGGGCAGTATTATGTAGTTTATTCTTTTACAAGGGGCAATTTATATAGTTATATTCGTGTACTGGGGGCATATTTATTTGTTATATTCGGTACATGGGGGGGTATTTATTTGTTTATTTTGTAATGCAGGCTTTTTAGTAGTTAAATTTTTTGTACATAGGGGAAGCGTATTAAAGTAGTTATATTCTTGTACATAGGGAGCTATTTTTGAGTTATATTCTTGTAATAGGAGCAGTATTTAGTAGTTATATTTTGTACATAGGGGCAATATTTTAGTAGTTTAATTTCTTGTAAATAGGGGCAGTTTATAGAAAAAAAAGAAAAAGGGGGTTTAGCTCACCTGACAGTTCCCGATAGCGGAGAACATTTGTAAGGATCCATCACATTTTCGCAACGGCACCATAACTAAGTGAATACCGGAACACAGCGAAGGGAAGTCCAGTTTAAACGAGATAGATCATTTAAAAAAATCAGACCTTTATTGATGATCCATTAAAATTTGAAGAAAAAACATTTCTCACGGACTCCAATTCCAATGCACATTGAGGAGGTATCGCTAGTGTAGGGTTACATGGAAATAGTTACACGGTTGTAACACACCACAATATTCTTGTACTTAGGGACAGTACTTTCGTAGCTTTGCTGGTGGAGTAACAATTTTCATATATTATTTATCCTCACTGTTCCTGAGTTACATCCTTTATTATCCTCCAGAGCTGCACTCACTATTCTGCTGGTGCAGTCACTGTAAACATAATAATAATCCTGTAATGATCCTGAGTTACATCCTGTATTATACTCCAGAGCTGCGCTCACTTTTGCTGGTGCAGTCACTGTACTTTCATTACTTATCCTGTACTGCCCTTTGGGTTACATCCTGTATTTTTTCTCCAGAGCTGCACTCACTATTCTGCTGGTCAGTCACTGTGTAATACATTACTTATCCTGTACTGACTGAGTTACATCCTGAAATTACCTCCAGAGCTGCATCACTATTCTGCTGGTGCAGTCACTGTGTACATACATTACTTATCCTGTACTGATTATGAGTTACATCCGTATTATCCTCCAGAGCTGCACTCACTTTTTCTGCTGGTGCAGTCACTGTGTACATACATTAAACTTATCCTGTACTGATCCTGAGTTACATCCTGTATATACTCCAGAGCTGCACTCACTATATCGGTGGTGCAGTCACTGTACATACATATTTAAATTCCTGTATTGATCCGAGTTGCATCCTGTATTATCCTCCAGAGCTGCACTCACTATTCTGCTGGTGCAGTCACTGTACATACATTCTTTTCCTGTACTGATCCTGAGTTACATCCTGGTATTATACTCCAGAGCTGCACTCACTATTCTGCTGGTGCAGTCACTGTGTACATACATTACTTATCCTGTGCGATCCTGAGTTACATCCTGTATTATACTCCAGAGCTGCACTCACTATTCTGCTGGTGCAGTCACTGTACATACAATACTTATCCTGTACTGATCCTGAGTTGCATCCTGTATTATCCTCGGGAGCTGCACTCACTATTCTGCTGGTGCAGTCACTGTGTACATACATTACTTTTTCCTGTACTGATCCTGAGTTACATCCTGTATTATCCTCCAGAGCTGCGCTCACTATTTGCTGGTGCAGTCACGGGTGTAACATACATTACTTATCCTGTACTGATCCTGAGTTTACATCTGTATTATCCTACAGAGCTGCACTCACTATTCTGCTGTTGCAGTCACTGTACATACATTACTTATCCTGTACTGATCCTGAGTTACATCCTGTATTATCCTCCAGAGCTGCATTCACTATTCTGCCTATTGGTCTCTTTTTGTGCTAATCCGAAGTCTCTGATCATTAGTGTTGATCGAACCGTTCGAGAAAAGTTACGTTTGAGTCGAACTTCTCGATCTTTTAGAACTCAAACCGATGCGAACATTTTATGGTTCGTTCGAGTAAAGTTCACTTCCAACTTTTTAGGGTTGGCTCATCCCTACCAATAATAACAGCTACAGCTTTGTGATAATACTTTCTCTTCTTCCTTCTATTGTGCAGAATAATTTTGTTGTACTCATCTGTCAAAGTTGTCGCCTTTGGAAAGCTTTGAGAAAAGTCTCACCTTTTTGTGTTTCAATATTAAAGTCTGCTTTGTAAGTTTTCGCCGTAACATAAACATTATCCTGTTACCTGTAGAGTAAATGTCTATGGAAATTGCAATCTGATTATAAATGTAAATGATGTAAAACACAGAATCTGATAAATACTACAACAATGTATCAAATGAAACAAAGAAATGAATCATTAACACTAATAATACTAATAATAAATAAGTGATTCTTCCTTTTCAGTTGTCGCTGCCATGAGGTCCATGAAGCTTGCACGGGAGGGGGAGAGGGGGGGGGGGTTGTTCAGTAGATCTGTTGCTGTTGATTGTACCTGTGGCTGTTTCCTTCGCTTCCAGGGTAGAGGTTGATAACCTTGCGGATTTCCTCGCTGCTCATCATTGTATCGTGGCTTCGTCTTCATAAAACTTCGGCTGCTCCTCGTCGACCGTTTTCAATCAGAAAAACCTTTCGCTTCAATCAAGAAGCTGCTTTTACAGCGACTTTTATAGAGAGAGAAACTTTCTGGAGTTTTTCCTTTTTTCTATAAAATGTTGGAAATAAATTTTTTATGTTGTTTGGGCAAAGGAAACTTGTCCTTAGCACTTGTGCCTTTTATGTGGTTCATTCTGGGACCGGTCAGAGGTCAGGATACATTCACTCTTTAATATTAAAAGGATATTCTCAGCATACTGAAAGCTTTGAACGTGTCGGCAAAGTAGATAAAGACCATTACCAAATACATTGCTTTTCTGATTTTACTTAATTTCAGAGTTAGAGCAGTTCTTATCTCCTGCTCATGTACACAAGCTTCCCAAGGTTACCGACCACTTCTCTCTGCACAAGCATTTGTCAGGAGAGTGATATCACTCCCTTCTGTGTCTTATCATCAGCACAGGATCTTGCTTTTATTTCTTACTGACAAACTTTAAAAAGGAAGGTTAAACAGAAGGCAAAAATATGTGAACCAAGAATCTCAAAGTTTTTTCATGTATGATAGATAGCATAAATGCTTCTTTAGGGATTTCCATGTAATGTATTGCCCTTTTTGCAGTGGTGTGCCACTGGTAATGGTGTGCGTCTATATATATATATATATGTGCCACAATCCTGCCAGTGGCACCCAGGTTCGCATAGTGTTTTTTCAGAATTTATTTTTTTTTTTTGTGCAGAAGCATATGTTGTATTTGGCGTATATTGCTTTTAATCTATATGGGAAGGAAGGAATGCCTCCATTTTGGGTTTCTGCACTACGCCCACTTTCACAGGCTGTCAAAAGTATTGCAGGTTTGCAGGTTTGGTGTTTTTTTATTTTCTTTGTCTCTGGATAATGGAGGTCGGTTGACCCAGTGAGAGGCCTGGATTTGGCTCTATTGAGAGGTAAAGATAGCATAGGACTGCCCGACGTGGGATCACGTTGTAAGTTCGTGGGCAGCTTAAGCATTTTTTGATCAAAAATATGTGAACCGAGAATGTCAAAGTTTTTTAATGTATGATAGATAGCATAAATGCTTCTTAAGGGATTTACATGTAATGTATTGCCCTTTTTGCAGTGGTGTGCCACTGGTAATGGTGTGCGTGCATATATTTATGTGCCGCAACCGTGCCAGTGGCACCCAGGTTCGCATAGTGTTTTTTTCAGAATTTTTATTATTTTTTTTTGTGCAGAACCATACGTTGTATTTGGCGTATATTGCTTTTAATCTATCTGGGGAGGCAGGGGTGCCTCCATTTTGGTTTTCTGCACCACGCCCATTTTCACAAGCTGTTATAAGAGTGCAGCTTGCAAGGTTGGTGTTTTTTTTATTTTCTTTCTCTCTGGATAATGGAGGTCTGTTGACCCAGTGAGAGGCCTGGATTTGGCTCTATTGAGAGGTAAAGATAGCATAGGACTGCCCGACTTGGGATCACTTTGTAAGTTCGTGGGCAGCATAAGCATTTTTTTGATCAAAAATATGTGAACCAAGAATCTCAAAGTTTTTTCAAACAGAAGGCAAGGCACAAAACATAGACTGACTGGACACAACACCAAGAACATGACAAGAGACAAGCAGAGACTAAAGCTAGGACACTGGCTAGGAACCCAGGCATAAACATGGCAAGAACACAGGCAAAGAACATGGCAAGGAAGCTCACGGACAAAGATACGGACAGACACATGGAAACCAGCATGGAGACCAACAACATAGAAGATACCACAAGGACACCAACAAGACAGTGCACACCAGACCACTAACAAACATGAGACAACACAACATGCAACAACATGAGACGACAACAAGCCTACAACCAGGATCAGGCCGGGAGTGTGGAAGGGGACTGGCAGAGGAAGCCCAACCCCGCTGCACACTGTGGGAATAAAGGAGTGCAAGATGCGGCCGCGCCTCTCTATAGAGCGACAAGGAATTAGAGAAGCAGCCAAGATGGAGGAGCAGCATGGCCAAGATGGGAAAAGCCGCACAGCAATCACAGGTGGATAAGCAGCGGCGACAGGAGCATTCACAGCGGCACCGCAACAGGAACCAGATCTGTGATAGGAACACAGGTATGACAGGTACGTCCGCGGTTCGCAGCAGAGGCCGCGGCGTAAGGACAAGAAGAGGAACACGGCCCAGAACAGAGACCGTGGCACGGACCGTGACATCAGGGAGAGAAGATCCCAGCTACAAGCTACTCTGCATTGATTTAAAATGCTGTGCAGATGGCCGGAGTGCAAAAAAAACAAAGTGGGGGCAGCCGCTCCCCCATACAAACAGTCTAAAAAAACAATGTTTGGTCCATACAGAAAGAACCTCAAATTTTCATGTATCCAAAGTAGCAGAAGTGCTTGTCCAATAATTCCTATGTTCCCTTTTATTGTTTTTTTTAGTGCTGGTAGAGCCGCTGATATTGGATTGTGTTCCTAGTGAAATATGGCAGAAAATTGCATAACTTGCAAGTTTTTTGAAAAAAACAGCAGTTTTGAAAATCGACCTCAGACAATCCGAGCCGTGTAGACCACAACATGGATTATCTATTGGGAGTGGTTTTATACTCAGATATTGACAGTTTTCTAATCCGAAATCTGCGTTAAAATCCGACGGTAAAACCATGCGAGGTTGACATACCCTAACAGAGCACAAAGAAAGCACCCTGACTCTGAGTCCACCCATGACTGCTGTATGTAACCTCTGCTGTCTATGTGCTCTGCTCTCGTTTTGTGCTCTGCCCTCTATATACACTTTGCTTTCTTTGTGTCTGTGCCTACCTAAACCCCGCCTGCCTACCTATATGGGCCCCTATATCCTACCTTAACCCCACCTGCCTACCTATATGGGCCCCTATATCCGACCTTAACACCACCTGCCTACCTATATGGGCCCCTATATCCTACCTAAACCCTGCCTGCCTACCTATATGGGCCCCTATAGCCTACCTAAACCCTGCCTGCCTACCTATATGGGTCCCTATAGCCTACCTAAACCCTGCCTGCCTACCTACATGGGCCCCTATAGCCTACCTAAACCCTGCCTGCCTACCTATATGAGCCTCTATACCCTACCTAAACCCTGCCTGCCTACATAGGGCTCTATATCCTACCTAAACCCTGCCTGCCTACCCATATGGGCCACTATACCCTACCTAAACCCTGCCTGCCTACCTATATAGGCCCCTATATCCTAAGTATATACGAAAACTTGTAGGCTCACCTCCTTTTCATGCTCGTTTCCCGTCCTGTATATCTTGAGCTTGCTCCTGTAGACACCTTAACCCGGTCGACTGCGGCTCAGCGGTAACATGTCATGCACAAACGATACTAGCAGCGACGCCCAGCTCAGCAGCAAGACATACAGCTTCCGGATCCGGGTAAGTGAATACAAATAGACTTTATTACGGTGCAATTCAGCAGCAGTACATAGTAGGCTAAAATAGGACAAACCCTGTCAATGCGTTATGAGCGTGCAGGGTCTTGATCACGACATAAAACAATGGGATATATTCCCCGGTTTAAAAACAAACATTAGCCAATGAACAGATACAATATGTATCACATCACTTCCTGTGCGGGCTACGGTGATTTCTTAAAGGGGCAAGAGACATAGCTAAAGGATAGTATTAATATATGTATAATAGGTCAGTTTTATCATTTAGACCTTGGGGAAATCTTGTGCCCAAGTTCAGTATGCCTATCTATATGGGCCCCTATATCCTACCTTAATCCCACCTGCCTACCTACATGGGCCCCCTATATCCTACCTAAACAGTGCCTGCCTACCTATATGGGTCCATATGGCCTTCCAGAACCCTGCCTGCCTACCTACATGGGCCCCTATAGCCTACCTAAACCCTGCCTACCTGTATGGGCCACTATAGCTACCTAAACCCTGCCTGCCTATCTATATGGGCCACTTTAACCTACTTAAACCCTGCCCGCCTACCTATGTGGGCCCCTATAGCCTACCTAAACCCTACCTACATGGGCCCATATAGCCTGCCTAAACCCCATATATAGGTATATGGGCCATTATAGCTACCTAAACCCTGTCTGCCTACCTGTATGAGCTCCTATTCCCTACCTAAGCCCTTGCTGCCTACCTATATGCCCTACATGACCTAAAGCTTATCTGCCTAGGGCCCATTTATAGCCTTCCTACCTACATACCTATGTGGGCCACAGATAGCCTATTTACCTAGCTACCTGTGGCCCACCTACAGCCTACCTGTGGACCACCTACTGAGTACCTAGGTACATGAGGCCTAGCAAAAGCCTAGTTAGCTACCTGGGGCCAACCTACAGCCTACCTACCTACATGGAAGCTGATTACCAAACTGGGACCTAACTACTGCCTACCTAGGGCCAATCTACCTATCTACCTGAAGCCTACCTACCTAACTGGAAAATATCTACCTACCTGTGACCTAACTAATTCCTACCCTACCTACCTAGAACCAATCTACCTATCTACCTTTATCCCACCGTACCTGAGGCCTATGTATTGCCTACCTACCTGTGACAAAACTGATGCCTACGTACCTAGGGCCTACCAAACTATCTAATCTACTTACCTGTTAATATAATTGTGAGGGGGACAGGCCATAGCTGTAAAACAATCTCCAGGGGGTGAATTTTCTGTTTCTCCCCTCCCCTCTAGGAGGGTCACTGTATGGAGGTAATATACAGTATGCAGAGTCTGTGTACACTGGTGTCTACCACTATATGGTCACTGTATGGTGGTTATATACAGTCCTGCAGTAGCATCTGTTACACGGGTGTCTACCACTATATGGTCACAGTATGGAGGTAATATACAGTCTGCAGAGCCTGTGTACACTGCTGTCTACCACTATATGGTCACTGTATGGAGGTAATATACAGTCTGCAGAGATTGTGTACACTGATAGCTACCACTATATGGTCACTGTATGGTGGAAATAAACAGTCTACAGAGCCTGTGTACACTGGTGTCTACCACTATATGGTCACTGTATGGTGGTAATAAACAGTTTTGAGAGCCTGTGTACACTGATATCTACCACTACAGGGTCACTGTATTGAGGTAATATACAGTCTGCAGAGCCTGTGTATACTGGTGTCTAGCACTACATGGTCACTGTATGGCGGTAATATACAGTCTTCAGAGCCTGTATATACTGGTATCTATCACTATATGGGCACTGTATGGCGGTAATATACAGTCTACAGAGCCTGTGTACACTGGTTTCTACTATTATATGGTCACTGTATGGAGGTAATATACAGTCTGCAGAGTCTGTGAACACTGTTCCATACCACTATATGGTCTCTGAATGGTGGTAAAATTCAATCTTTATAGCCTGTGTACACTGGTGGCTACCACTGTATGGTGACTGTATGGTGGTAATATAACATGTCAACATAGTCCTGTGAATACACTGGAGTGTCTACCACTAAGGTCACTGTATGGAGGAATATACAGTCTGCAGAGCCTGTGTACACTGGTGTCTACCACTATATGTAATGACTGTATAGAGGTAATATACAGTCTAACAGAGCCTGTGTATACTGGTGTCTACCACTATATGGTGACTGTATGGTGGTAATAAACAGTCTGCAGAACCTGTGTACACTGGTGTCTCCCACTATATGTTCACTGTATGGTGGTAATATACAGTCTACAGAGCCTGTGTACACTGATATCTACCACTACAGGGTCACTGTATGGAGGTAATATACAGTCTGCCGAGCCTGTGTATACTGCTGTCTACCACTATATGGTCACTGTATAGAGGTAATATACAGTCTGCAGAGCCTGTGTACACTGCTGTCTACCACAACATGGTGACTGTATGGAGGTAATATACTGTCAGCAGAGCCTGTGAATAATGGTGTCTACCACTATATGGTCAATGTATGGCGGTAATATACAGTCTGCAGAGCCTGTGTACACTGCTGTCTACCACTATATGGTCACTGTATGGAGGAAATATACAGTCGGCAGAGCCTGTGTACACTGGTCTACCACTACATGGTCACTATATGGAGGTAATATACAGTCTGCAGAGCCTGTGTACACTGCTGTCTACCACTATATGGTCACTGTATGGTGGTAATATACAGTCTGCAGAGCCTGTGTACACTGGTGTCTACCACTATATGGTCACTGTATGGTGGTAATATACAGTCTGCAGAGCTTGTTTACACTGGTAGCTACCACTATATGGTCACTGTATGGAGGTAATAAACAGTCTGCAGAGCCTGTGAATAATGGTGTCTACCACTATATGGTCACTGTATGGGGGTAATATACAGTGTGCAGAGCCTGTGTACACTGATACCTACCACTGTATGGTCACTGTATGGTGGTAATAAACAGTCTACAGAACCTGTGTACACTGGTGTCTACCACTTTGTGGTCACTGTATGGTGGTAATATACAGTCTACAGAGCCTGCGTACACTGATATCTACCACTACAGGGTCACTGTATGGAGGTAATGTACAGTCTGAAGAGCCTGTGTATACTGGAGTCTACCACTATATGGTCACTGTATGGAGGTAATATACAGTCTGCAGAGCCTGTGTATACTGGAGTCTACCATTATATGGTCACTGTATGGAGGTAATATACAGTCTGCAGAGCCTGTGTACACTTATATCTACCACTACAGGGTCACTGTATGGAGGCAATATACAGTCTGCAGAGCCTGTGTATACTGTTGTCTACCACTATATTGTGACTGTATGGAGGTAATATACAGTCTACAGAGCCTGTGTATACTGGTGTCTACCACTATATGGTCACTGTATGGAGGTAATATACAGTCTGCAGAACCTGTGTACACTGGTGTCTCCCACTATATGTTCACTGTATGGTGGTAATATACAGTCTACAGAGCCTATGTACAACTGATATCTACCACCACATGGTCACTATATGGAGGTAATATACAGTCTGCAGAACCTGTGTACACTGCTGTCTCCCACTATATGTTCACTGTATGGTGGTAATATACAGTCTGCAGAACCTGTGTACACTGATACCTACCACTATATGGTCACTGTATGGTGGTAATAAACAGTCTACAGAGCCTGTGTACACTGGAGTCTACCACTATATGTTCACTCTATGGTGGTAGTATACAGTCTACAGAGCCTGTGTACACTGATATCTACCATTACAGGGTCACTGTATGGAGGTAATATACAGTCTGCAGAGCCTGTGTACACTGGTGTCTACCACTATATAGTCACTGTATGGAGGTAATATACAGTCTGCAGAGCCTGTGTACACTGGTGCCTACCACTATATGGTCACTGTATGGAGGTAATATACAGTCTGCATACCCAGTGTACACTGGTGTCTACCACTAGATGGTCACTGTATCGAGGTAATATACAGTCTGCAGAGCATGTGTACACTGGTGTTTACCACTTTATGGTCACTTTATGGTGGTAATATACAGTCTACAGAGCCTGTGTACACTGATATCTACCACTACAGGGTCACTGTATGGAGGTAATATTCAGTCTGCAGAGGTAATATACAGTCTGCAGAACCTGTGTATACTCATGTCTAGCACTATATGGTCACTGTATGGAGGGAATATACAGTCTACAGAGCCTGTATACACTGATATCTACCACTGCAGGGTCACTGTATGGAGGTAATATACAGTCTGCAGAGGCTGTGTATATTGGTGTCTACCACTATATGGTCACTGTATGGAGGTAATATACAGTCTGCAGAGCCTGTGATCACTTATACCTACCACTATATGGTCACTGAATGGTGGTAATAAACAGTCTATAGAGCCTGTGTACACTGGTGTCTACCACTATATGGTGACTGTATGGTGGTAATAAAAAGTCTTCAGAGCCTGTGCACACTGGTAGCTATAACTATATGGTCACTGTATGGAGGTAACATACAGTCTGCAGAGCCTGTGTACACTGGTGTCTACCACTATATGGCCACTGTATGGAGGTAATATACAGTCTGCAGAGCCTGTGTACACTGGTGTCTACCACTATCTAGTCACTTTATGGAGGTAATATACAGTCTGCAGAGCCTGTGTACACTGGTGTCTATCACTATATGGTCACTGTATGGAGGTAATATACAGTCTGCAGAGCCTGTGTACACTGGTGTCTACCACTATATGGTCACTGTATTGAGGTAATATACAATCTGCAGAGCCTGTGTACACTGGTGTCTTCCACTATATAGTCACTGTATGAAGGTAATATACAGTCTGCAGAGCCTGTGTACACTGGTGTCTTCCACTATATGGTCACTGTATGAAGGTAATATACACTCTGCAGAGCCTGTGTACACTGCTGTCTACCACTATATGGTCACTGTATGGAGATAATATACAGTCTGCAGAGCCTGTGTACACTGGTGTCTACCACTATATGGTAACTGTATGGAGGTAATATACAGTCTGCATAGCCTGTGTACACTGTAGTCTACCACTATATGGTCACTCTATGGTGGTAATATACAGTCTGCAGAGCCTGTGTACACTGATAACTACCACTATGTGGTCACTGTATGGAGGTAATATACAGTCTGCAGAGCCTGTGTACACTGGTGCTACCACTATATGGTCACTGTATGGAGGTAATATACAGTCTGCAGAGCCTGTGTACACTGGTGTCTACCACTATATGGTCACTGTATGGAGGTAATATACAGTCTGCAGAGCCTGTGTACACTGTTACCTACCACTATATGGTCACTGTATGGAGGTAATATACAGTCTGCAGAGCCTGTGTACACTGGTGTCTACCACTATATGGTCACTGTATGGAGGTAATATACAGTCTGCAGAGCCTGTGTACACTGTTACCTACCACTATATGGTCACTGTATGGAGGTAATATACAGTCTGCAGAGCCTGTGTACACTGATGTCTACCACTATATGGTCACTGTATGGAGGTAATATACAGTCTGCAGAGCCTGTGTACACTGGTACCTACCACTATATGGTCGAACTTCCTGTTCAGGCTGTGGGCGGTTCTACAGTTTGAGGCTCCCACTTCCTGTTCTTGATGTGGATGGTACTACAACTTTATGCTCACACTTTTTGTTCAAGCGGTGGGCAGATATTATGGTTCAGGCTCCCATTTCCTTTTCAGACTGTGGGTGGGTCTAAAGATTAAGGCTCTCACTTCCTGTTCAGGCTGTGGGTGGTTCTACAGCTTCAGGCTCCTATTTTACAGCAGTGATTGACACTCCAGCTCTGCTATTCCCTTCTGAGCCATTTAGATGGACATTAGTTATGGAGGGTTTTTAGCAGCAGGACACAAGACTACAGAGTTCTAAAGGATTAATGGTTGTCAGTAAGAACCACAAACAACCTCTTGTGCTGCTGATAAGACACAGCAGGGAGTGACACCACCATCCTGACCTCTGCTAGAGCAGGTGATGTACAAAGCAGGAGAACTGTTCTAACTCTGTATGAAGAGTGCAAGATAATCAGCTCACCACCTGATGCAAGGATGCACAGACCCTCCAGGCAAGAGGAACGCGGGCACAAAAGCAGAAAGCTGTCCAGCAATCCAAATGGCCGATTAAGAATTCAAATTTATTGTAGAATCTTTAAAATATATAGCAGCATGCAAGCACAAGACAAATAGTGCACGGGGACGCGTTTCGGGGGTCACCCCTTCATCATGGCCTATCACAATTGATAATAGACAGTGTTTATATAGAAGCAATTATTCACAACAATTAGGCTCACCTGTGCAGAATAACATAAGCACCGGGACCGGAAGGTGTATCCTATAACAGTGTCCGCCATAACTCCTAGAAGTTCTCATCAGCAAGGTGCGCTAGACGGCGGCGCCTGTGCATAGACAGCGAACCACGACTGCAATCGCGCATGCGCAGCGCCGTGAGTCACTGAAGTGCGCCGGGCCTAAACCGCACACCACGTTACGGTCACCTCAATGAGTACGTAGGACACGGGCGTCTGCGCACAAGCGGCGGATCACTTAAGCGATCGCACCTGTGCCTCGCTAAAGGGTACGCCGAAGTGCACAGGGACCGA
This sequence comes from Phyllomedusa bahiana, assembly GCA_025379985.1. Lineage (NCBI taxonomy): Eukaryota > Metazoa > Chordata > Amphibia > Anura > Hylidae > Phyllomedusa > Phyllomedusa bahiana. Next base: position 41,839 of record JAODAL010023347.1, on the reverse strand, counting down.
AGCAGCACATCGCACCGGAGAATCCTCCAGCGAGGTGCGCAAACCATCAGCGCCTGCGCACAAGCGGCCCACCACAGCGATAATAGCGCACCCGCACCGTTATGGATCGCCGTCAAGCGGGCAATAGTAAGGATGAAAAAATAATTACAGCTGCAAATTACACAAAAATATGTATATAAAAACACTCCATATAAAAAGACAAAAGGATCAGACATAAAGAGACCGCAACATATAGAAACAAGACGATTTGGGATAGATAAATTACCTATTCAAAATATTAGGGAACATGTTAAAACAGGAACCAGAGTGCACACAATACTACCTTAGAGTATAAAGCCCTTAAGTTAATAGTGATAAAGGATTTCATTACGAATATTAAGTCCTTTAGGCCATAACGTCTTCAAGGTAGTTATCCAATAAGCCTCTCTGTCTCTGAGTTTGTAAATTAAATTACCCCCTCGTTTGCCCAACTGGACTCTTTCTATGGCAATTGCCCGAAATGTTTTGGTGTTTGATTGATGGGCATTGATGAAATGCCATGCAGCATTGGAAATAGTAGGATTCCCAGGGTTTTCAATATAATTCAAGTGTTCGCTCACCCGTACTTTAAATTTATGTATAGTGGATCCTACATAATATAAATGACAGTGAATGCATTCAAAGATGTAAACTGCATCATAATACCTGTTTTTCAGATATTCTCTCTCCTGGATCCCTGACTGTCTGTCCTCCATTTCCTCCTTCTTCTCCTCACGTCTCCTAAAACTAAATGTGGAGAAAACAGAACTCATCATCTTTCCACCATCCAACTCTACCCCTGCCCCTGATCTCTCTATTACAGTCAACGCTCTACACTTTCACCGGTCCCACAAGTCCGCTGCCTTGGGGTAATCCTAGACTCTGCTTTATCTTTCAAAACCACACATCCAAACCCTCACCTTGCTGCCGCCTCCACCTGAAAAATATCTCTCGCATCCGCTCATTCCTCAACTATGACACTACAAAAATGCTGGTCCATGCCCTTGTCATCTCCTGCCTAGACTACTGCAACATCCTTCTCTGTGGCCTCCCATCTAGCACTCTTGCCCCCCTTCAAACAATTCTCAACTCTGCTGTCCGTCTTATCCACCTCTCTCCTCGCTACTCCTCTGCCTCTCCCCTCTGTCAAACCCTTCACTGGCTCCCCGTTGCCCAGCGAATTAATTTCAAGTTGCTAACTATGACCGACAAGGCTCTCCATGACCTCTCCCCTCCATACATCTCTGCCCTAATTTCCAGATACCTCCCCCCACGCAATCTCCGCTCCTCACAGGACCTTCTCCTCTGCTCTCCCCTTATCAGCTCCTCACACAACCGTCTCCAAGATTTCTCCCGTGCTTCACCCACACTCTGGAACTCACTGCCCCAACACATCAGACTCTCCTCCACTTTCACCAGCTTCAAAGCAACCTGAAAACCCATTTCTTCAGGCTTGCCTATAACCTACAATAACCTTACTGTCACTACACCCTCCACATACATGTCTGCCCCTCACCTTCTGTCTCTTTCCCCCTCCTTGTAGATTGTAAGCCCTCGTGTGTAGGGTCCACTCTCCCTCTGTCATGCCAATTGTCATTCATCAGTTATCATTGTACTCGTTTGACCTATGTTGTGTATGTAACCCCCTCGAATGTACAGCGCCCTGGAACCAATGGCGCTTTAAAATAAATAATAATAATAATAATATTCAGAAAATCCTTCACAAGTATTTACCAATACTATATGAAGATGATATTTTAAGAAATATTCTTTCACATGGATGTAGGGTAGTAGCCAGACGGCCACGCACCATTGGGGACTCCATTAGTTCTAACGTTTTTTGTTCCTTTTACACCTCCCATCAATTGGTTAAAACATCAAGGATATTACAAATGTGGGTCTTACCCATGCAAAACCTGTTCTTTCTCTAAAATAACAAAAAGTTGAATCACAAGGACATCGTTACAACATCAAACAATTTTTAAACTGCAATTCGACTTCTGTAGTTTACTTCTGTAGCAGCATTGGAAATAGTAGGATTCCCAGGGTTTTCAATATAATTCAAGTGTTCGCATACCCGTACTTTAAATTTACGTATAGTGGATCCTACATAATATAAATGACAGTGAATGCATTCAATGATGTAAACTACAGAAGTCGAATTGCATTTTAAAAATTGTTTGATGTTGTAACGATGTCCTTGTGATTCAAAACTTTTTGTTATTTTAGAGAAAGAACAGGTTGTGCATGGGTAAGACCCACATTTGTAATATCCTTGATGTTTTCAATCAAACACCAAAACATTTCGGACAATTGCCATAGAAAGAGTCCAGTTGGGCAAACGAGGGGGTAATTTAATTTACAAACTCAGAGACAGAGAGGCTTATTGGATAACTACCTTGAATACGTTATGGCCTAAAGGACTTAACATTCGTAATGAAATCCTTTATCACTATTAACTTAAGGGCTTTATACTCTAAGGTAGTATTGTGTGCACTCTGGTTCCTGTTTTAACATGTTCCCTAATATTTTGAATAGGTAATTTATCTATCCCAAATCGTCTTGTTTCTATATGTTGCGGTCTTTTCCTTTTGTGTTTTTATATGGAGTGTTTTTATATACATATTTTTGTGTAATTTGCAGCTGTAATTATTTTTTTCATCCTTACTATTGCCCGCTTGACGGCGATCCATAACGGTGCGGGTGCGCTATTATCGCTGTGGTGGGCCGCTTGTGCGCAGGCGCTGATGGTTTGCGCACCTCGCTGGAGGATTCTCCGGTGCGATGTGCTGCTTTGGCCCCTGTGCACTTCGACGTACCCTTTAGCGAGGCACATGTGCGGCCGCCTAAGTGATCCGCCGCTTGTGCGCAGATGCCCGTGTCCTACGTTCTCATTGAGGCGACCGTAGCGTGGTGTGCGGTTTGGGCCCGGCGCACTTCAGTGATTCACGGCGCTGCGCATGCGCGATTGCAGCCGTGGTTCGCTGTTTGTGCGCAGGCGCCGGCGTCTAGGAGTTATGGCGGACACTGTTATAGGATACACCATCCGGTCCCGGTGCTTATGTTATTCTGCACAGGTGAGCCTAATAGATGTCAATGATTGCTTCTATATAAACACTGTCTATTATCAATTGTGATAGGCCATGATGAAGGGGTGACCCCCGGAACGCGTCGCCGTGCACTATTTGTCTTGTGCTTGCATGCTGCTATATATTTTAAAGATTCTACAATAAATTTGAATTTTTAATCGGCCATTTGGATTGCTGGACAGCTTTCTGCTTTTGTTCTAACTCTGATAAGAAGCAAACTCAGTACAGCAATGTATTTGGTAAAAGTCTTTTATTTTTTTTTTATTTTTTTACCTTTGACCAGATGTTTAAAGTTTATCAGGATGGTGAGAGTAATCTTTATCTTCTTAAATTGTCTCTAGGTTAATAAGGGACAAAGGGGGTTCCATAGCACATGAGCAAAAATGAAAAGAAAAATGTATCAGTTCATCGCATTTTCCTTGAAGCTGCACAACCAACAGATCTGGTGCACGGACGGAGACACCCGGCCACAGGTGGGCGAAATCTTGGTACATGAAAAAGTGGTAGTCCAGCGCACGGAATAAAAATTCAAATCTTTAGTGTTCCATGTTTAAAATATACAATCGCAGCAAAAAAGTTACATGGCTTTGACACGTTTCGGGTCTATAACATGTAGAGGACCCTTAATCATAGCACATGACTGTAGGAATATCATGTTTGCGGATATACATACTGTATCTATGTAGCAGCTGCTGTTCTGATCTCTATTTTCCTTTATTTTCATTCAAACCATTATCACCATCTCCTGAACCTCGTTCTACTTAGTACATAATGTGTAGAAATATCGGCTACAGCGGCATCTGCCATCGTCACATCAGCCCGCGCTTCGCTGCCTCCCGGGTGTGAATTCCGTTCTGTTACTTAAAGGAAACATTGTAACCGTTCAGATTATTTGTCGTTGCATAAACAGATTAAAATTACTACAATAAAAAAAAAAATTGTAATTTTAATAATTAGAAATCTTGGAGTGAAAGATCAGATGTAGCAGAGCCGAGTTTGTCAACTGGAAAAGGAAACTTCACAACCATGCAGAGAAATGGAACAGGAAGGCACCGTGATGAGTCCGGTTATTGTTCCTGGCCTTGTCACCAGAGATATTACATCTTGATAGTTCCTTTTTCTTGGACATTTTGTTTCTTTTGTTACTCCTGAGATCTTTTGTGCCAGGCAGAGATCACCGGTGTTATAATAAACACGCCTGGCATCGTGGGTGAGGGTCGGGCACTGTCAATACTAAATGTAGCAGTGAAGGAAGAACAGACGGAGCTATCGATCTTCGTGACTTATGATGCAGACGACGGCTTCGCCTTCTCCCTACATTCAAGGCAATCAAATAATCAAGGCTTCTACACTGGAGGAGTTTCAATCCCTGGAGCAGTCGCGAGACACGGATTCCCTGACTCCATCACCGGGTGAAGAACACAGATCAATATATCAGCTGTAATTAGGATTAGATTATCAGAGGTGCAGGTAGAGGGGTGCAGAGGACATGGTGCCTGAGGGGGGCTGGAGGCTTGTCTGCCGCATAAGGCATCAGGATTATAAATAGCACATGGTGAGTGTTTGCGGCTCCGTTACAGATCGCGCTCCGGAGCGTCAAGCAGCTTCAGTGTTTATTCTACATCAGTTACTTTATTCTTTACTGAGCGAGAAAAGTGCGGCTGTTACCTCACAGAGTCACAGGTCTCTCTGCTCCTGCTCTGCAGTGTTAGGTTAGATTATATATGTGGTGCTCTGCAGACACTGAATCAGGGTATAACACAATAAAGTAACTTTGTAAGGACCAGGGCTGTCTTTTCCACTGGGCTGGTTAGCTGGTGCCCCGGGGGCCCCACAAGCACAGAGGGCCCTCACAGACAGCCGCCTACTCTGCCCAGTGGGGTGACTCTGCCCCTGCGACGGGACTGGGCGGCACGTGTATGTGCAGGGTCGGACCAGCCGCGGTTTTAGGCGGTGCAGGAGGCAATGTCTGGAGCCTCTGCCACTGTAGTGTGTTGTTCTTCCCAGTATTCACCTTTCACATCAAAGGCACCTGGTGCTCTGCAGTTTTCATGTTGCTTATTAATCATGGTGCCGTTAGTCCGCTCATGATATACATGATTCCCAGAATACATTGGTAGCTTTGGACCACAAGAGAGTTGAGACTTAGATTGGTACCAAATAATGAAGTTACATTGACATGGCAGGTGGGCATATGAAATGTGATCAAAGTATGCAATAAAAGCCCTAAAGGGGTTGTCTCACTACAGGTGTCGCTGCTTTTGATGTTAAAGATCTTGCAAAAACAAGTCACTTTGCAATATATGTCTATAAACAGTGTCCTACCTATTCCTAGATATCCCCTCTTGTATGGGCTGCATCAGCTCCTCAGGTTGCTATAGCTACAGACCTGTTTGATCCCTCCTGATAGGCTGCCAGCACTGGTCACTATAGCTACAGACCTGTTCCATCTCTCCTGATAGGCTGCCAGCACTGGTTGCTATAGCTACTGACCTGTTCAATCTCTCCTGATAGGCTGCCAGCACTGGTTGCTATAGCTACAGACCTCTTCAATCACTCCTGATAGGCTGCCAGCACTGGTTGCTATAGCTACAGACCTGTTCAATCTCTCCTGATAGGCTGCCAGCACTGGTTGCTATAGCTACAGACCTGTTCAATCTCTCCTGATAGGCTGCCAGCACTGGTTGCTATAGCTACAGACCTGGCTTCTGCTGCAGCCTAGTAAAAGCCAGTAAACACGCCCCTGAATGCAAAATGAAACCAAGAAAACAGGACTGAGGTAAGCGGAATCCATGTTGTGAGACAACCCCTTTAAGTTTTTCAAGTCAACATAGCAGTACTTCAATTCAATACATTCAATGTTGGCAGGTGTCTTGGCGCCTTCCAAGTGCTGCTGTGCCTTGTTGTGTTTATTATTGCTTGGATGTCTTTTCAGCACTGACTTTTCGTGCTGGACCTTTGGATTCCAGGCTAATTATCCATTGGAACCATCTTAGTTTAGACTCCAGACAATGGAGTTCCCAATGGAAGGAAGCAAGCAGAGATCTTGTTTAAAACTTGGCATCAAGTGATTGACTGCTAATGCAGGATTTGACTAAAATAGTCTGAAGTTATTTGGCAGTTCGGCACTGATAATGGTCAGATTTGACTATAGAGTTGAGATCACATTGTCCCTATGTTGGCTTATACCCTTAGTATCTGAATCCAATGACACAAGGAGACAGTTACCAAGAATGTTTGAGTGGAGGACTGAGAAATTTGCTGAAAACCTATGGAAGCTCATGAAGAGCCATATGGGCTGGGGCTTCAAGTAACCTGACAGTTGTACTCACATCATGGCACAATTATGGGAGCCAAGAGACTTTGGTCATTAAACCTTTGGGGGGAAAAAAAGGAAAAATCAACTCTTTGACCATCGAAAAAGTTTCCAACTGTATCTGAAGTTGTTGCTATAGTCATTTGTGACTTTTATAACTATAAAGAGTAAACAAAATATTCAGGATGGATAAATTGTAAGGAAACTGGAATTTTCCAATCTGACTCTGATGTGAACAGGGTTATTCTTAAATTGGATGGTGTCTTGTGTGATACCTTCTATGATGTTCCCTCCCCGATACTGGGTCTGATCAGTGTACAAATTACACCATAGAGTATCATTTAAATGGTGGTTCCCATCTCTGAACTAAAGGGTTACGAGATAGGAACAAGCCGCCCGCAGAAAACGCAGAAGTGGGGACAGGTGTGGGATTTCTGAATACAGCCGAGCGCATAGTCCGAACATAAACATACATAGGGAGAGCCCCCGCTCTGTTCTTTCAGACATAGCTTGTTTTCCTTTTTCCTAAACCACAAGTTAGGAGAGGGGAATAACCTTTTAAGTTTATACAGGAGGCTGACCCTGTGTAACTCCACAGTGTATATCCTAATGTGTAGTGCTTGCATTAGTGGATTTGGGTCACGGTTGAATTTGATCTGAATATCAGTGATTCATTTCGGGTTGGCTTGGACCATACCTTGTTGAACTGTGCAGACGAGTGATCCCTAACCTTTCCCTTCAACCATTAAGTCATGGTTGGAGTTGGAATTTTGGTTGGGGTTATGGCCAACCAAAATTGAGTTAGCGCTGCACTTGGGGTTGGGTCTATTCTTTGAGTTGGGGTTAGGGTTGGAGTTTCAGTTGGAGATGGATTTAAGACTAGGGTTGGAGTCAGGTAAGGGATTTGGTTTTGACTTTAAGTTTGGCTAAGGGTTAGAGATGAAGTTACGGTTGGGTGTTAGTGTTCGAGTTAGGATTGTTTTTTTCTTTGAACTGGGTTTTAGGTTTGGATTGAAGTTTCGTGGGAAGGGATCTTCATAAAGGCAGGTTTAGAGTTGAAGTTGGGTTTATTCTTTGTATTGGGGTTAGAGTCAAAGATTGAGTTACAATTTGGATTATATTTCAGATAAGGATTGGATTTGAGGAGGATTTGGAGTTGAGTTTTTTCTTTGAGTTTAGTTAAGTTGAGTAAAGTTGGGTTGGATTTAGTAGGTTGGGGTTATTGGTGGAGTTGGGAATTTAGATTAAAGTTTTTTTATTTCTTTGAATTGGGATTAAGGTTGGATTTAGAGTTACAGTTCGGGATGGATATAAGTTTATGGTTGGGTTTAGGGTTAGAATTAGGTTAGAGTTGGGATTTACGATTTCTTAAAGTTAAGATTAGGGTTGGAGATAGAGTAACAGTTGAGACTGGATTTCAGATAAGGGTTCAGGTTGGTTTATTATTGAGTTGGGGTTATTGTTTGCGAGCAAGGGTGGGGTTAAGTTCAGAGTTGTAGTAGGGTTGGAGTTGAAATATTGGTTGGGGTTATGGTTTGGGTTGGAGATTAATTTGGAGAAAGTGTTGGAGTTGTTTTTTGTCTTTGAATTAGGGTTAGGGTTGGAGTTTTAGTTGGAAATGGATTTGAGACTATGGTTGGAGTTAGTGTTTTGTTTTATCTTTGAATTTGGGTTGGAAATGAAGTTATGGTTTGGGTTAGTGTTGGAGTAAGAATTGTTTTTTCTTTGAATTGGGGGTTTGGGTTGTAGTTTCAGCTGGGGAGGGATTTCAGAGTTTTTTGGGGTTAGGGTTGGAGATAAAGTTACAGTTCAGATTCGATTTCAGGTAAGGGTTGAAGTTGGGGTAGAGTTGGAGTTAGGGTTGGTTTTTTTGCTTCGACTCCGGATTGGAATTAGAGATGGTGTTGAATTTCAGATAAGAGTTTATTTCTTTGAGTTCGGGTTAAGGTTGGAATTAGAGTTGGGGTTAAATTTGAGATGCGTGTTTGGTGTTAGGGTTGGAGTCAGGGTAGGGTTGGATTTGAAGTTGTTTTTTTTTTCTTTGAATTAGGGTTGAATTCAGCATTAAAGTTTAGGATGGATTTGAGATTAGGCTCAGGGTTAGGGTTTGATTTTTTCCTTAAATTTAGGCTAGTGTTGAAGATTGAAGTTACTGTTGGGGTTAGATTAAAGTTTAAGTTATAATTGTGATTGATTTTCAGATAAGTGTTGGAGTTGGGGTTTGAGTTTTGGTTGGACTTGATAGTAGTTTTGGAATTAGGATTAGAGTTATGTTACAGTTGGAGTTATGATTGGGGATTTTTGAGCTTGGGAAAAGGTTGGAGTTACAGTTGGGGATGGATTTAAGATTAGGGTCGGAATTGGGGTTGGGGAAAGGCTAGAATTTAAATTGGGTTCTTTGATTTGGAAATGGATTTGAGATTAGGGCTGGGGTTAGGATTAGTTTTTTTCTTTATGTTTAGGATAGGGTTGGGGATAGAGTTACATTTGAGACTGGATTTCAGATAAGTGTTGAAGTTGTGTTTTTTAAGTGGGTTTAAGGTTTGAGTTGGAGTTACAGTTAAGGTTAGGTTAAAGAGTAGGATTGGAGATGAGATGAGGTAGAGTTTATTCTTTAAATTGGGTCTGGGGTTGGATTTAGGTTAGAGTTAGAGTTGAGGTTTGCTTGTTTTTTTTCTTAAAGTTTAGTTTAGGGTTGGTGACTGGATTTCAGATAAGTGGTGTTTTTTTATTTGTTTTTTTATTTTCAGATAAGAGTTGGCGTTGTTTGTTTTGTTGGATTTAGGGTTTGAGTTGAAGTTACAGTTAAGATTGGGTTTAAGGTTAGGGTTGAGGTTAGGGTTGGAGTTGTAGCAGGGTTGTAGTTAGAGTAGAGGTTTTTCTTCGAACTAGGGTTAGGCTTAGACATAGAATTACAATTGGGGATAAATTTGAAATTAGGATTGGGGTTAGAGTTAGAGGTTAGGGTTAACCCTAATCCTGTGCAATTTGGAGGTATTTGTTTACTGAAGGTTCTTTTCAGAGGCCAGAAAACACATTCATATTTTTTCCCTCCATAGGCATTAGTGGGATTTGGGTTCTTCCCAACTGCCAAATATTTTGGCAAATTCATCAAAACTACTCTCAAGTTAAAAAGTAAAAGTGTGCATCGTGTGCAATAATGTTTTGTATTATTTATTTATTCCTTTATTTTCTGCTTTTTTTGGGGAACAGAGTAAAAATGCAACATCATAAATTTGAGCAAAACAAGAAATCTGGTGCTGGAGGGGCGCACATGTGGTTTTCCTTGGAATTAGTTATCTCTACGCTGCTCCTATAAACTGACTGGAGGCAGTGAGACACCTACGACTTTAGTTGCGGTTTGGCAGAGTTTGTGCAGTGCTACAGAGGTGAAGCTTTGTGCTGCATCACTGCCGCCCCCTGTAAATCCATCCTGAGGGGAATAGTGAAGCGATCGTCAGCGCGTTTATGCTGGAAGCTTCATGAGATTGACTAAAATGCTAATGTTGAAAATGTTTTAACAAATAGCTTTGTTTTCCCGTGAAGCTGCAGCAAGTGCGGTGTTTGTTCTCCGTCTTCCTATGTTCATCACAGCCGACATGATTTACAGCGATAATTTCACAAAGCAGATGGTAAAATGCCGCTCTGGCTAATGAATCATACGGAGTGCGCTACCAAGTCGCCTCCATTTTGTGGGAAACTTTCGACTCTTCTGGAAGCAGATTAATCAGTAAATCACGGCCGCCATCTTTACTTCTTGATTAGATGCAAATGAAAGAGCAGATTTATCAATAAGTTGGGGAAACTCATAGCTTTATCCATAACTGTTCAAGAAGTGACACATAAACCGCAGCCAAGGAAGGAGTCATCGAAATTTACAGGGAGAATTTACACGTTGTCAGAATGTAACGCGAGACTCAGAAGAAGAGCAGTCAGCGCTGATAGTGATAATAATCACAAAGATGGAAACATTGTAACAATCGGGACCTCCTGTCTGTGGAGAAACGGATACAGTGTAACAATGGTTCAGCTCCACTGTCCAAGATGTCTCTAAAATGATGGCGAAATCAATGATTAGATAAGCAAATTATATGCAACATAGATTCCCTTATAGGGGGACGATTTGATGTTCACTCCCAAATAATGGGGATTTCCTTGCCTGTAGTAAAAGGGGTTTCCTCAGCTGACTGTTTTACAGAGCCTGCTCTTCACAGCCAACTTCAGGCTCTCACTTCCTGTTCAGGCTGTGGGTGGTTTTACAGCTTCAGGCTCCCACTTCCCATTCAGGTGGAGTTGACTTTTGGGGCCCACCATTGGAGTTGACTCTTGGAGGCCAGTAGTGGAGATGATTCTTGGGGCCACCAGTGGAGTTGATTTTTGGGGCCATCATTGGAGTGGATTCTTGGGACCCACCAGTGAGGTCTATTCTTGGGGCCCACCAGTGGAGTTTATTCTTGGGGCCCACCAGTGGAGTTATTTCTTGGGGCCCACCAGTGGAGTTATTTCTTGGGGCCCACCAGTGGAGTTGATTCTTGGGGCCCAGCAGTGGAGAAGATTCTTGTGACCCACCAGTGGAGTTGATTATTGGGGACTACAGTTGTAGTGAATACTTGGTAACCACCAGTGGAGGTGATTCTTGGGGCCACCAGTGTGGTTGATTCTTGGGGCCCACCAGTGGAGCTGATTCTTGGGGTCCACCAGTGGAGATGAATCTTGGGCCCACCAGTGGAGTTTATTCTTGGAGCCACCAGTGGAGTTGATTCTTGGGGCCACCAGTGGAGTTGATTCTTGGGGTTCACCAGTTGAGTGGATTCTTGGGACCCACCAGTGGAATTGATTCCTGGGGCCCACCAGTGGAGTTGAATTTTGGGTACTACCATTGGAGTGGATTCTTGGGACACACCAGTGAAGCTGATTCTTGGAGCCCACCATTGGAGTTGATTCTTAGGGCCCACCCCACAGCTCCTGTACATGACTGCACATACTTCATATAACTCTTGCCTTCTGTTTCTTTTTTTTCTGCCTGTTTTCCTGAAAAGAAGCCCTAGGCCTTCCATGCACAGGGGCGCACCATGCCTATGAGTTCACTGGTACTTTACCCTGCTGCCCTGTGGACCAGTCCAAAAATGAATATATCTAAGGTCAAGAGTGGTGGTCTGTATTCTTTATCCTTTCTTGTGCTGTACAATGGGGGCTGCCCAAGTTTAAGAGGTTCACAATGAGAAAGTGTGAGACTTAAAGTGATAGCGTGTTACACAGGTAACACATATGGAGGCTTTTCGTTCACCTGTAGACTGCAGCCTTGTAGTGATGGGAATGGAGACCTGGTAAATAAATAAACTGGTATAGAAGAATCCGGGGGTGGGGGGCGGGGAAGAGGGGATGAGAGCAGAGCATGAGACCATAATAGTAGGTATCCCTGGGCTACTGCTGGGGTCTTGGTAAGGTAAAAAGTGGTGGCAAGTGGTGAACGATCTTCTTTATCCTTTCTTGTACTGTAAAATGGGTGCAGCCCAATTTGCAAATATGAGGGGGGTAAAATTTTAGTGTTGAGCTTTTTTTTATCAAAAAAGGGTTTAAATCGGCAAAGGTTTTTATGGTGATCGAAATTTCCAACCCTTTGCGTTTTTAAGGTTAAAATCTGTGCATCATTATTAAGATCGCGCCTTTTTCGGCGTTCCGGAAATTTTGGGGGCCCCCAAATGAGTTTTACAAAAATAAAAGCAGGGTGAGATGTGTTTGCGACGTCAGGGATGGGAGGGTTTATGGTTGCGATTGGCGGGAAAAAAATCACATGGACCTTTTTTCCCCCATAGAACGGGCGTTTCCGGGTTTCCCAGCTATGTTTCAGCGTTTCATAGGGTAGGACGTGCGCTGGGCCTTGGGGAAAAAAACCCCCTCAGCAAAATTTAGTCTATTTTTGACAGAAAAAACTCTATATTAGCTGTGACCTTCCCTTTAAAGTTAGATTAGGGTTTAAAAGAATTTTGTAGTTAGCAAGGAAAATTTTTTAAAGCAGAATCTAACTGTAAATTCATGCGGGGGGGAGCGGGGGGGGGGGGGGCGCGGGCGATCAAGAAAAAGCTTATTTTATAAAGAAAAAACTGGAAAAAGTTCCCAAAGGATTTTTGTGGGAACTTGTAGTGGAATTATCTTTTTATTTAACAGTTTGCAAATTGAAATTTTTTCCGGGTAGGGGGGGAAGCCTGAACTTATTTTTGGGAAAAAACATAATTTCTAGAAAAACTGCAGGTCCTTTGTTAGTGCAAAACTCCACTTTTATTATCGTTTAATTTCAGATAGGTTTTCAATTTTCCCCAAAACACCTGGGGAATGTTGATTTTAAACCTTGCCACTTTAAATTAAAAACCCACCCCAATTTGTAGTCAGCACAGGTTGTTTTTTGGCCAAAAATACCGTGTATCGTAGGGAAAAATCACGGGTTAGTTTTTTTTGGGACTTTTGCGCCCCCAGAAATGTTTTTGGACGAAGTTTCTACTTTAAATTTTAAAAACCGCAATTCAAAATTTTCGCCCCAAATTTTTGTTTTGGGAAAGGTGCAAAAAAAAAACAGTTTATTATATAAAAAACAAAAACATTTAAAGTTTTTTTTTTGACTTTTGCGCCCCCAGTCCCTGTTCATTGACCCCAAGCATTACGAAAAATTTTTTTAAAACCCAATTCTATTTTCCCAACCCAGGGGGAATTTGAAAGGTGCAAAAAATACATTTTTATTTTAAAAACAAAAACAGTTAGTGTTTTTTGACTTTTTGCGCCCCAGTAATTTTAAATTGAGCAGCATCTACGTAAACCCCTTTAAAACAGAAAAATTCTTATTCCCCCACAGGTGAATTGAAAGGTGAAAAAAATTTCCCCGTTTATTAATCAAAAAAAACAGTTACGTGTTTTTTAAACTTTAGCGCACCATCACTGTTCATTGACCCCCAAGCTTTAAAGAAAAATTTTTAAAAAACAGAAATTTCCCAAATTAATTCCCACAAAAGGTAAATTTTGAAAGGGCAAAAGTTTAAAACCCGTTTTTTTTTTTTATCAAAACAGTTACGTGTTTTTTGACTTTTGCGCCCCCAGCATTTTTCCTTGACGAAAAGATTTAACGTAAATCTTAAAACAGAATTTTTATTCTCCACCGGTGAATTAAAAGGTTTGAAAAAAAAAAACGTTTATTTATCCCAAAAAACCCAAAAACGTTTTAAGTGTTTTTTGGGAAACTTTTGGGCCCCGTTCCGATTTGTGATAGACCCCTTGGCAAGTTTAAATTTGTACCCAGCAATTTTGTTTTGATTAGGGGATTTGGAATTAGTTTTATTTCCCCGTTTTTTAATAAGGATTTTCCAAAACTATTCCTCCCTTCTAAAAATTTTTTATATTTTAAAACATGGAGCGAAAGCAGGGGGTAAGCCGAGCAAAGAGGGGGGTGCACATGGAGGTGGGGAGGTCGAGGGGGTTGCCCCCTTTCCGGTGTGGCGAAAAAAACCCGCATCCCCAGGGGATGTCGTTAAAGGCCCGCCCAGGCCTGTAGGGGCTGGGTCAGGGCCCTGTAAAATCTAAGTAACAAAACCGCCCCAAATTGCCCTTTCCCGTGGTTAATCCCAACCCTGCTTTGGGAAGTCTTCCCCCTGCCCCTCCCCAGTAAAGGCCACAAAGGTCGTAATCCCCATCACAGCATCCGTCCAACATAAAAGGGGCCCAAATGTCAACTGGTACCCAACCACTGGGGAAAATTAATCCATTTTCTGAAGCCCCTTCTTTGATGAAAAAATGTGGTTGGGGTCGGGAAGGAAATTTAAATTGATCAAGAGGTGATTTAGTTTTGCTTGACGCCCCGGGTTATATGTTTCCATCAGAGGAGGTAAAGGGAAACCCGGGGTCAATGGGCCCAAAAAAACCCCGGTGCGGTCGGCAACCCCTTGAAGTCCCCCTTGCTTTTAAACCCCGCGTTTCTGGAAAATGAAAGAAGCCCAAGGGCCCAAAAATTACCTGTGTTGTTTGATGTTTGTTTGATGATGCAAAATTTTCCCTGATCCATCCTGGTCTTTTCCGCAAAATTTTGTTTTGGAGGGGTTTATCATTGGGGGACGAGGGGAAGCGTTGGGGTTTTTGTCAATAGGGTCCCCCAAAAAAGGGAGGGGGCCCCGGGGTCCCCAAGTTCCCCGCTGATATGTTTCCCGCCAGCCACGGCCAAGGCAAATCCCGCCCTCGCTTTTCCCCGTAAAAAAGGCCCAAGGAACCTCTAAAACCCGGGCCTTCTTTAAAGCAAGCCTTTGTTTTCACCCAGCATTTTCTATCCCGCCCTTTCCCTTTTAAAACGCATAATTTGGGGGGGGGGGGCCAAGAACCTTAAAGGGGAAAACCAAACCCCCAAAATTTGTTATTTCACCATGCGGGAAATGATGAGTTGAAATGGAGGGAAACTTGGGCCCCAAAAAAGGCAGAACCGATCCCGGGCCCCCCAAAACCATGTAAACCCTTTGGTTCCCCGCCTCCCCTCCTCCGCCCCCACCAAGCTTTCCCTCAGCCCCCCAAATGTCTTCGGAGTCTGACAGGGATCAGCCTCCGGCTTCAGCCTCCACCGCCCCCCCGGTCCCCACCACCCACCCCCAGAGCCCCAATCCCCCCCTTCCCTTTCCCGCCAGTTTGCGCCCTGACCCCCTTTACAGTGGCCCGCCCTAGCACCCAGCCTTTTGTCTTCCGGGGTTGGGAGCAAAAAGAAAAAAAAATTTAAACCCAAACCCAAATCCCAAAGCCAAAACCCAAAATTGGATTCCCGGGGTTTTGGGCCCTTTGGAAATGTTCCCTTTTTCCGTCTGGGTGGACAAATTTTGGGTTTCCCCGCCACGTAATGGCCCGCTTTCCCCCCAATCCCAAAGATCCCGAGCAGGAATTTCTTTCCCGGGAAAGCGTCCCCCCCTGGCCCCCAAGTGTATCTAAAATTTCAAGGGTTTTTCTGCATTTTTGTGTGGGGGAAAAAAAGTAAATTCACCCCGAAAAGGGACTAGAAAGCAGGCCCCAAAGGCGTTTTTTTGGGTGACAGCCCCTTGGGTGAGCTGGGGGGTTTGTCAAAGGGGGGTGAAGGTGGTCTCAGGTCGGCCCCACGTTTTCCCAAAAACCCGCAGGGAGGGTTGCGGGCTCTTTCCCCCAAGGCCCCTTTTGGGGTGGCATAATCCCCAGAGACACCGGGGGTTTGTTGAAATTAATCTCCCGGGGGAGCCCAAATTCCACCCCAAAAGGTCGGAGCTTTTGGCGGCCCCTTAAGCAACGGGGCCCCGAGCGTGGTGGGTGACAAAAACCCTTTTCTTGGGCCAGGAAAGGGGGGGTGTGCGATAAGGGCCCGAAATTGCTGGCCGCCCTTAAGATCGGTAGGTGGAGCCATCCTTGTCTGGGCACTGTCAAAAAACCCTTTGGTTTTTCCAAAAAATTTCTAAAGAGCTCCCCGGGGTCTGGATCCCTGTGAAAAAGGTCGGGGGGTTTTGAGTTCGCACTTCCCCCTTTTGAACCCTGCTTCGTCCGCCTGGCTGCTTTGGGCAGGTCGGGCCCGGCCCCCCCATAAACCTTTCTCATTTTTTGGAGTGGCAAACGTGGTTTTCCAAACCCCCCCACATGCCCCAGCGGTTTGGGGCCCAGCAGCGCAATGCCAAATTACGCAGTCAAATTTTGACAAAGGGCCCTGAAAAAGCAGCGGTACTTTCCTCGGGGTGTTAAAACCAAAAGAGTGGGGGCAGGTGAAAGAGCTCTGCACCACCCTTTGGGCCAGTTTTGAAAAGAAGCCACCAAAAATGGTCAGTGCGGACAATGTTTGTCAGCATGAGAATTGGGGTTTGTCTTAGTTCTGGAACGATGTTGGAACTTGAAAAAACGGGTCCCGCCAGGACGGAGGGGAGACGGACACAGAAACGGCCCACGGAGCCTTTTCCCCGTAAAAACCCACAAGGGCCCCCGACGGGTTTCACAATTTCATGGGTCTTCATTAGGCGGGGGTTTTGGGGTTAAAAGGGGCTAGTCCCAAGGGGTGGTGAATCAGCTTTGGGGGGTGCATCATCTCGGCAATCAGGGCGTGTTAAAGCTGTGCCGGGGGCAGCGGAGGGGGGGAGGAAGGGGGGAAGGAGGTTTTTCTAAAACCCGATGTTCCCGATGCCCCTCCCTTTGGGAAAAGGGGGGGTTTTGGCGAAAATTTTGAGGCGGAGGGGAAGATGCGGAAAGAACCAGTTTTCTAGTGCCCTCGCCCCGAGGTTTGGGGGAAATAAAGGGCTCCTTCCCACATGGTCCCTTGGAATCCCCAAATTTTCCAAAATGACCCCTGCAAAAGGGGCCTAAAAATGAACAACAGTTACTGGGGGGCCCCACCCTCCGGGGAATCCCGGTACAAAAAAAAAAAATCAGCATTTCCCCTTACCCCCCAAAATAGAGAGAAAAAAATGCGGGAAAATTGAGCCCTTGCTGATTGTCAAACGGGAAAGAAAACTGTTGCGTTGTTTCACTTTCCCCCAAAGTCCCCGTGGAACAAAAATCAGCGACGGGGGGACCCCAGTAGGTGCCAAAGTACCCCCGTTGGGGCAGAAAGCAGGAAAGGGGGAGAACCCTTTAATGGGTGACCTCTGGCAATCTTGTTTACCCCCTCACCGGGGCATGAAAGGCAGGGAAACACTCCAACACACAGAGATCGTTAAAGATAAGGTGAAAGATATCTGCGTCTCAAAAACCGTTGTTTTTCCATGTTTTCCGGATCCAATGGGACTTTTGGGTACCCAAAAAGGGGACAAAGGGCCCCGGAGCTGGCTCGTCAGCCTTTAAAAGGTGTTGTCCTCCCCAGCCCCCCAGCGTTACTGAGGGGGACTTCGCACAGCGGGTGGGGGGTCATTCAGCCCAAAGGCATCCGGTTCCACAGATAATGTGGAACCCTTTTGGGAATTTTCATCAAAAAGGGAATGGGGCATGGTTTTGATGTTGTTGGGGCCCCCAATTTGCCGAGAGTCCCGTTTAAAGTTGCCAGTTTTCCCAAAACATTTTTTTCAAACAGAAAGGGTTTCCTCTTAAAAAACTTTTTTTTTAAAATGTTCTTTCTTACTGAAATTTTTTATTCTCTTTTCCCAACAGTTCTTTTTGCTGGTTTTGCTGTGAGGGGGACGGGAAAAGGGGGGAGAAAGGTTTTCATGAAAAACAGTTTTCCCTTTTTACTCACTTTATCTTAAGGGAATTTTTCGCATTGAAGGGTTTTGAGGCCCATGTTGCTGTGAGTACACCCTTTTAAATTATGGTCCTTTGTAACAGAAATGTGGTTTAAGTGGCATTTCTCCCTCAAAATTTTTTAACAGTGGCTGGGAAGTCTTTTTTAAAATTTTTTTGGGTTTTGCTGTTTTTGAAATGCAGACAAATACGGGTCTATTATAAAAAAAGGGTTTTTTTTAAAACAGACATTTGTTTTTCCCCCAAATTTGCCCAGGTGGTTCAAGGGAATGGTGCTGTCAGAAAAAAGGGAATGGGTTGGACACCCTTTTAAATTAAAATAAAAAAAAAGAGAAAAAAAAAGGACTGGTGGGATTCCCCTATTTTAAAAATGTGTTTTTAGAATTAAAGTACAAAAAAAATTGATGTCCCAAAAAGTTTTAAAAAAATTTCCCTTGAATTGAAAAGGGGGAAACAGGAAAAATTTTGACCAATTTTGGTTATTCAGGGGGACAGGGGAGTATGGACCCGGGGACAGAGAACAAAGAACAGAAACCTTTTCCTCCAGCCGTTGAGTAAAATGGGGAAAAAGAATCCCAAGAAAAAGGGCCCCCTGGGTGAAACCAGGCCCTTTAAAAAAAACCAGTTTTTTCCAAAGTAAAAGTAAATTGGTCCGCACCCCTACGGGGGGAAAAGGGGCTCCCCAGGTTTTGGGAACTGTGTACAGGGGGCGGGAGTTCTCACCTTCCGTTTCCCGCATTCCCTTCAGAGGGACGGGTTTTCGTTGTTGCGGTATAAAGGGCCCATTTTAAACCGGTTTTTAATAGATGAGGGGACGCCAGGGGGGCCCTTCACCGCCCCCACTGAAAACTCCGGCCCGGGTATGCTGTGGCCCGGGGACAGGTATAGTCAATGCCCAAGTAAAACTAAAATGGTGGTTTAAAAGACCCCTTTTTCCCGGGAATTTTTTAATGGGGGGGGTCAGCGGGTTTGGGGCTCAGGGTTTGGGGCCCCGGGAAAGGGATGGGTAAAGCCCCAGTGAAAAAAAAATGGGGGTTTTTGGAAAAGGACTTTTTTTTCCCGGGGCTTTTTAAAAAATTTTGGGGGGCAGGGCGGGTTTTGGGGGGGGCTCATGTTTGGGGCCCCAGGCGGGTATAGTCTGCCCGGGTAAAAACTAAAATGGGGGTTTAAAAAAAGGACTCCTTTTTTCCGGCACTTTTTAATGGGGGGTCTTTGAAGGTTTGGGGCTCATGCTGTGGCCCGGGACAGGTATAGTCAATGTCCAGTAAAACTAAAATGGTGGTTAAAAAAACCCTTTTTTTTCCCGGCACAAATTTAAATGGGGGGGTCATGCGGTTTTTGGGGCTCATGCTGCGTTCCAGGACAGGGATATTCATTGCCCAGTTCAAGAAAAATGATTTCTTTTTCATACTCCCCTTCTGTCACTTTTTAATTGGGGTGATGAGGTTTAAGGGTAGGCTGGGTACAAGACGGGATATGAATGGTCTGTGACTTTTTTTTCTGTACTTTTTTTAAAATAAGTGTGTTCCCAAGATGTAGACGTATCATTTGCTGTTGTATGTTTAATTTTGCTTCTCCGCCCTTTTTGGGGTTTTAAAAATAAGGTGTTGTTGTTCCCATAGACTTTAATGGTCACCCGGCTAACGTTGCTCATTCAAAAAACCCTTATCGTGGGGGCGACTTGACTATCGATCGATTCGATACCCAACGCAACGTCAACAATACTTGTGTAAGTGTAGAAATTTACACGGTGCCTTTATGGGGGTCTTCTCACTGTGGGCTGTAACTTTGATGATTGGAACTGGATTGGTAAAATAAGGTGCCTGGGGAGGTCCTGGGGGGGTGGGGGATATGGAAAAGGGCGGGGCAGATCCTTTACTTTTACAAGCCCCTTTAGTGACTGTCAATGTGGTGCGGTGGGATTTGGTCTTCGGTGATGAAGTCCCTATTTTTTATCGCCCCTGGTAGTATGTAAGCGTTTTGAATGCTAATCATTGTGTCATCTTTCATTAAGTCATCGTGTCTCGCCATCTGCTCTCATGACAATGTGGAAGATTCATGGGAAGAGGGATATTATTTGGATAATACATTATTTTTGGGTGCCTTTTAACCCCTTTTTTCCCTCCAAATTTCCCATTTCCCTTGGTTCGCTTTGATTGAGATTAGACTTGATGATTTTGGAAGTTTACAGATGTCTAGATTTTTGGTTTCGGAGCGTTTTTCTGTAACTCCAAGGTCGGGGGCGGGAGATGTAAAGAGATGTTTTTTCATTTATCACGTTCGGCTGCACATTGTGCAGGGGTTCATGACACATATACAGCAGCCTCCGATTGCTCTGTGTTGTGTGTGTACGTTGGTTTGAAATCTTATCATTTTGTTTATAATGTTTAATACACTTATTAACTAAAAGTATGTGACCCCTTCTAACAGGTAACATACCCATTCCTCAATAATGCAATGAATGAGTCACGCACGCTCTGTAGGGAAAGATTCCATTTGGAATCCTACAGACGTCCCCTGGGAAAATGTTCAGTAGATGCCATCCCTCTTGTGCTAGGTTCAAGATCCATCTTAAAGGGGTTTTGTCACGAAGTAAAATTGACGTGGGGTTTGTAAATTAAATAATAAACATTTTCACCATTCATCATTAAATTTAAAAAATTCTGCAGTTTTTTTTTAGCTGCTCCTTTGTGATCTTTGTTTAAGCTCATCTCCAGGGGATTGACCAGGGAGAGTCCCCGGTCCTGGTGCCATGTCAGATATCACTCTCCTCTCAGGCAGCTACTGAGTGTTCAAACCCCGGGTGCTGTCATTCTACTCCCGTCCTCTGTGCTCCTTATTAATTAGTCAAACAGAGCAAATAAATTAAAAAAAGAAACCTCAATGAGGTCTGTGCAGTGATAAAGAGAAAAAAAAAAAACAGGTTTGGTTCCTGCAGGGACTTGAACCTAGGACCTTTGTGCCTGGAGGCAATAACTTTACCTCTCAGCTACTCACAATGCTTTACATACACAGACCTGTCTTTGACTGCAGAGAGGAAAGGCCTGGTGATGTCATCCTGCTGGGTCACATGATCTGCAATTCAAACAAATCACACATGCCCCCTTCTGAGCACACAGAGCTGAAGAGCTGGATGCAGGAGGTAGGAAATGAGATCGTGGCAATTCCGCTTTAACATAACTACGAGCCGTGGGTCCAAGCAATGTAATGGGCCCTACCCAAGCACATGACATCACAAGAGGCCATGACTCCAACCACTCATCTCCCCGTTCACTGGACTAAAACCAGGATCTCCTGAATGAGGTCGGCGTCCTGACGCTCCCATAGCATCTTGTAGACCATAGTCCTAAAGCAGCCGGCGGCCAACAAGAGTAATTGACAGGGCAAGGAGCCAATGGCTTCCTGCTCCACTATGGTTTTTATCTGGTTGTGCATCCTGAGAATTTACAAACAGTTAAATATGCAGCGAGGATCAAGAGCATGTGCCCTGGTTCACCTTGCAAATATGGGGGGTTCACTATGTGTAAGTGATAGCAAGTTACACAGGTGACCTCTATGGAGTCTTCTCACCTGTAGACTGTAACTTTGTGATGATTACCTCTAACAACTTGGGCCCTTATGCTTGTGGGCCCCCCCCCCCCCCAGGCAACTGCCTACCGCGCCCAATGGATAAGGTTGCCCTGACCAGATCTGCCCTGGTCACTCGTCAGAGCTGTTATCAAGGGGGTCATTCAGAATTAGAAAGATGTGGTTGATATGTTTCATTACAAGAGAATGGACTATGGCAGCTGCAGAGGTACCAATAACATGTCTAATATAACCCCTAACCGACAATGGACGTATGGACACAACCTATTGTCAGTAAGGAGCCATGCAGTGGGCTTACTCAGCAAGGTCTCCACAAAGGTGGCAGGTGCCGGCTGATTATTACAGCGGACGCCTGTCACTGACAGCAGAGATCAGAGCCGGCTCCAATCCCTGCTGTTAAACCCTATAGATGCTATAGTGATTATGGGTGCTGCATCTAAATGAATAAGGAACATTCTTCCCTCCAATCGCCCATCTTCTATTCCGCGACAAGATCGCTGGGTGCTGGTAGGTTATCATGGCAGCGTAGAAGTGATCAAGTCCCTCCAGTGGTCAAGAACTCTTAGGGAGACAATGATAAAGAAAAAAGTAAGGGCGACACGTCCGAAAATTGGTGTCGCTGCGGCAGTTTTTAGACGCATTTAATCAGTGTAAAGTGCGCTTGAAAGTCCGATCCTCTCAAAAATCTGGCATCAGTTAGACCTTGCATAGTAAACTTAATGCACCTAAAAGGTGCATTGTGCAATCGAGGCGCTTAACGTATCAGTGCTAGTGTATGTACCGGCCTCGATAGGCGCATTGTGTTATGGAGGCGCACAGCGTGTCATTGCTACTGTATTTAATGCACCCTGTTTTGGTAAATTACTGTTCATTTTTATCGACAATATGGGGACATGTGTATTTTTGGTGCAAAATATACCAAAAAAAAATGGCGCATTCGTATTGGGACATGTCACCCTATGTTTTACAAAAATGATAAAAAAAATACAAAAAGTTCAAATCACCTTTTGTCATTTAACAAATCAAAAAAATGTAAAAAATTTTAATCTTACACTTAATCGGTGTCAGCCGCATCAGTAAAAGTCTATTAAATTATTATAGAAATAAATATTATTAGGGTATGTTCTCACGGCGTCTTGTGTCCGTGTGAACAGATCCAGACAAGCATCTAACAATGAGCAGTGACTTTATCATTGCCGGCAATGAGAGACACGCAGCGGCGTTCACACGAGCGATCGCCGCTGCGTGTTTGCATCGCGTCTGTCGGGTCCGTCTTTCGGATGCGATCCAAGAAATGACTTGTCAATTGTTAAACGCGTCTCTGGATCTCTTCACACGGACCCAAGACGCCGTGAGAACATACCCTTAGAGTAATTATAATAATAAATGAATCATCATTCACCCCGTTCACTGAACGGCCTAAAAGAAAAAAAGAATCCAAACGTCAAAATTGCATTTTTTTGGGTCATTTCACATCCCCCCAAAAATTGGAATAAAAAGTGATCAAAAAGTTGCATCTTTCCCAAAATGGTAAAAACAACACTTCAGCCTGCAAACAACGAGGGGAGGAAAAACACAAAGAGCCAAACATTGTGACCAGCTGTCAGGAAGGGGTTAAATTGAAATTTTGACTGTATGGAGTCATTGATGTTGCATTACATGTTATAGATCAGATTTTTATGGAGGCGGCGACACCGATTGTGTTCAACTTTTTGAATTCAATTATCTGTAAAATGATAAAAAGTTTTTTTTAAACTTTTAATATTTTTTAGATATTTTCTTTTTAATCTTTTAGTCCTTTTTAGTCCCCCTAGGATTCTTGACCACTAGGGGCACAGTGCCTTGTTCACTGGTCTGCTATTGTAATAGATTGCAGGACAATGTACAATACTGGCCCTCCTCTTACACCTGGGCTAGGAGAAGTAAGATGGAGGCCATGCAGGCCTTCATTAGGTCCATGGTGGTCATGGATCATGCTGTGTGGGGTTAATTAGGTCGCAGAACAGTTCCCAGCACCATTTTTAACCTCTTTGATGCTGCTGTTGCATTTACCACAGCATCTAAGGGGTTAAAGGCCGCGCTTCCAGCCTCATATCGAGCTCCATACCCCTTCACTAACTCTATGCCGCACAGATACAGCATATAATGGTAAGGGGTTCATAGAGATGAGCTGCAGTACCAGAAATGAACACATGCACAGTGTGGCACTCTTTCTGGAGGGAAGCAGTCGTATATTTGTTATCCTGGGAAACCCTTTAAGATTTGGGACCCTCTGAGGGAGCATCAGCTCAGCCATGAAGTGGTGGCCCCTGGATAACAACACCAAGGGCCAATTAGCACTGAAATCTAAAAAGTGGACAAATTCTCTGCACAAAGTTGTGTTGATGACTAAAACCAAAGGGGTCAGACATCCAGCAGGTAGGATACCGGGCAGGCAGAGGCGTAACTTGAAGCTCCTGGGCCCCGATGCAGAAAGTCAAATTAGGCCCCCCCCCAGCTACCATGTGTCATTTATATAACACTGGTGTCTTCCTCTGTGGCAGGAGGGCTTTGGGCCCCTATAGGCTGCAGGGCCCAGTAGCTACTGCTACCTCTACATTCCCTATAGCTACGTCCCTGCAGACAGGGTAAGTTTAAACCAGTGAACACAGAGGACACAATTACATCTTCTGTTTCCAACCTTACCGGTTTCAAGAACTCTGCTGCCATTAGGGAATGGAAAGCATTTGCACCTGGAGGCAGGAGTTCCTGGCTTCATACTTTCCACTGCTGATGATTTGCTTTAGTTGCATCATATGGGCAATCATCTTTAAGGGGAAACTACCATCTACATTTTTTTATATTTGGACAAGCAACATGCGACTATTGCTCGGATCATGTTTTCTTTAATATTATATTTGATTCTGTCTTCCTGGTTCGTCTCCATGACTTCTCCTTTATCTCTGCTAGAGGCAGTAGGAGGATTGCTTGATGCTTCTTCTTCTTTCAGGCTGGCTATAGCCTGAGAGGTGTATGTGTTATCAGCAGGAAGTGAGAGATATAAGGGCATGTCCCCACGGCAAGAGTTTTCAGCCGGTTTTTCAGCCGAATTGCGGTTTTGCAGACCGCTGGAAAAAGCGGCCAAAAATGAGCACAATGGTGGTCAATGGAAAACTCGTGCAGCATTCCCCACTTCACGGGTTTTCCGTCCGGCGTTTTTTCCACCCGCGGTCCGGCCGCAAAACTTTGTACCTGCACATTCTTCGGTCTGGTTTTCGGACGAAATATGAACATGTGATGGGAAGGGGGAGGGTTCATCGCGGAGAAAAGCCGCCCCCCCCCTCCACCCCGGGGCCGTGTGCACGGCACAAAAACCAGACAAATACCGGTCGGGAAAACCGACCGGTATTTGTCTTCTGCCATGGGGACGCACTCTAAGGGCGACATGTATGATTCTCGCCACGTCAGAGTGCACGTTTCCGCTAGTTTTCTGGGGGAATTTGCGTCTCATGTATGTCGGGGCCGGGGCGCGCTCATACATGCGGTGTAAAGTCCGCCGCGCCTCGCCAGTGTGTGAGGCGCAGTGCGGGACTTAGGCGCAGTGCGGGACTGCGCCTCATATTCACCGTCCGAGGAGGTGCGCTCATACATGCAGGGAAAAGTCCACGCGCCTCGCCAGTGTGTGGGGCACAGTGCGGGGACATGGGCGCAGTGCGGGGACTTAGGCGCAGTGCGGGACTGCGCCGAACATGTATTCCGACTCGAGACAGGCTGGAAAACAGCGAGAAATCATTAAGGATGTCCGTGCGGAGTATGAATAAAAAAAATCGCCATTATAAAGGCGGAAAACATTCTCTGAAAAAGAGCTCAAACCTACTAAAAAAATACATAAATAAAATCACTTTCCAAAAATCATGAACGGCGCAACATCGGGAATGTGGATATTGAAAATTGTGGTAAATACAGTAATATAAATTCTGTAAGCTATTCTCATTGGTCGGCAGAAACCAGCCAATCAGAATAGGAGCGACAGTGAACCATTAAAACCTATGGAGAAGAATTGACCAATCAAATTCAAAGGCGGGACAGTTCAAAATACAGTAAAAATGCAGAAAAGAGCTGATTGGTTGAGCTAGCGGGGGCTTGGCTATCCCAGCCAATCAGAATAGGAGCGACAGAGACCCATTAATAGCTATGGAGAACTATTGACCAATCAAATTCATTAGCCAAGGATCAATAGTATGGGTGTAACAAAAATAAAGAAATAAACATGATTTTATTGAATATTTTTTTTCGTTACCCCCATATTATTATTCATTTTATATACACATCGGGACAACTTCGTGAGTCTTATCATTTGATTTCGGCCGTGTACAGTTGTATTCCCGATTGCATTAGAAAACCCATAAGAGCGTCGCTCGCTCTCCCATTGGTCCAAATAACAGCGCCTCTTTTAATTTAGCCAATCACAGAGCTCGCTCTGCATTTCTTTTCCCATAGAACTCTATGAGAAAGTAGCTCGCGCTCTGATTGGCTAAGTGACGAGCCCCCGCCGCTTCAACCAATCACTCTTTCTGCTTTTTACTGTATTTTGAACTGTCCCCCTTTGAAAAGATTGGCAAATTTCTCCGGTTATAAGGGATGTTGCTCCTTTATTGATTGGTCAATACTCCTCCATAGGTTAGAATGGGCCACTGTTGCTCCTATTCTGATTGGCTGGTTTATGTCCGACCAATGAGAAGAGCTTAAACAATTTGAATTACTGTATTTCCCGGCAAATTTTCTATATTGCAATTCCTTATGTAGCGCCGGTCTCGGCGACAAACGTTGTTCGGGATTTCACTGATTTATTGTTTATAGAAGGTTTCAGCTCTTTATCTGAGAATATTTTACACTTAATAAAAATGATTTTTTTATTCATACTCCATGCCGCACGGCGCAGAGCGGCGAGATAGCATTGCGCCGATCTCTCCAAAGACTACAATGGGAGAAGTAGCTCGCGCGCTGGTTGGCCGGGATAGCCAAGCCACCGCTAGCTCAGCCAATCAGCTCTTTTCTGTATTTTGACTGTATTTTGAACTGTCCCGCCTTGGATTTTGATTGGTCAAAACTTCTCCATAGGATATAATTGGACCCTGTCGCTCCTATTCTGATTGGTCCAAACTTCTCCATAGGTTTTAATGGGACACTGTCGCTCCTCTTCTGATTGGCTGGTT
Organism: Phyllomedusa bahiana; assembly: GCA_025379985.1. Taxonomy (NCBI): domain Eukaryota; kingdom Metazoa; phylum Chordata; class Amphibia; order Anura; family Hylidae; genus Phyllomedusa; species Phyllomedusa bahiana. The sequence goes on along the minus strand of JAODAL010023347.1, from coordinate 15,431 downwards.
TATGCCAATCAGGTTTCAGAATTTGAATTACTGTATTTCCCGGCAATTTCCAATATCCTAATTCCTGATATTGAGCCGTTCTAGATTTTTGGAAAGTGATTTTTTTTATTTATTCTTTATTTTTGAGGTTTGAGCTCTTTTTCTGATAATGTTTTATGCCTTTATAAAGGCGATTTTTTGGAATCATTTTCCCTTCATGCGAGGCGCAGCTGAAAGTGCCGAACGCTGTGCCTAACATCGCATCCCTGCGTCCAACAGCGGATTCGGGCCAGTGAGGCGCAGAATACGCCTGAAAACAGGCGAAAAGCCCGATCATACATGTCGCCCTAAGTGTTATCAGCAGGGCCTGCTAAGAGTAAAGAAACCCCTACCCAGTGCAGAAAAGATGAACGAATTATCAATTCATGTATTTGCTCTCGTCATTGCCATGTAGGTTTGGTCTTATTTATCCCTATACAGAGAACAATAGAGTGATCATAATGTCATTACCTTCTATTTGTAAATTAGACTAAATAGAGATAAGCCACAGCTACAGTAAAGTGAGCTGAGTCTGCTGTGCAGATTCTGTCCTTTCATGTATTGCTTATCATTGCCCTCTTGATCTAGTCTAATCTTTTCGATCTCTATCCAGAGAACAATAGAGTGATCATTATGTCATTACCTACTATTTTTAATGACACTAATTAGAGATAGGCCACAGCTGCAGTAAAGTGAGCTGAGTCTGCTGTGCAGATTCTGTCCTTTTATGTATTGCTCATCATTTCCCTCCGATCTAGTCTAATCATATCTATCACTATCCAGAAAACAATAAAGTGATCATTATGACATTACCTACATCGAGCGATCATTATGTCATTACAACATTATGTCATTACCTACTATTTGTAATTAGACTAAATAGAGATAGGCCACAGCTGCAGTAAATTGAGCGTAGTCTGCTGTGCAGATTCTGTCCTTTCATTTATTGCTCATCATTGCCCACATGATCTAGTCTAATCTTATCTATGTCTATCCAGAGAACAATAGAATGATTATTATGTCATTACCTACTTTTTGTAATGAGACTAAATAGAGATAAGCAGTAGCTGCAGTAAAGTGAGATTAATCTGGCCGGCCATTCAGGTGTTTTATCTCCTTACAATCACAGGTAGAAAAGGATGAGATTATATATGTAATTTTTAATTGTATAAAAAAAAATTATAATAATAATAACAATAATAATCTGCCAGAATTTTTCCAGGAATATTGGTTTTAACAAAAAATATTCCTTTCTGACAGATGTGTCCCTTTAACCCAGTGGTCTTCAAACTGCGGCCATCCAGCAGTTGGGAAACTACAACTCCCATCATGCATTTATATAATCTATAACAGTGGGAATGATGGGAGTTGTAGTTTCCCAACAGCTGGAGGGCCGCAGTTTGAAGACCACTACAACCCTTAAAAACCTGTTACATTGTAGCTGCGCTGACACAGTGTAGCAAACAAGACAGAGAGAATCAAGCTGCAGCTGTGTGTACCAGGACTGCTTTGGATGAGGAGGTGTTTCTTCACAAACCCTTCACTGCAAAAAATATCAGGAAAGGTTCAGTTCAGGGTCAGAATGTTTCCATTCACAGACAGCAATCAGAGTTCTAGAAAATGATAAGGAACTGAAATGGGAAGTGTATAAGGAAGCTGGAAACCTTCTATCTCAGTCTAAAGTCTGCAATCACACAGAAAGCTGCGTCCAGACCCGGCAGGTGACATGTTGGACCGACGAGCAGAAAGTTGACTTAGTTTGCCGCACGGTGCGGAGCCGTTTGACCAGGTTGCTGGGAAATCTGTCTTATCCGGTGGAGCCAGGAGCTGGTGGCGTTGTGCGAGGTCCAGGCGTCTCCTCACAGCCGGCATTTCCCATTAGAGCCGGGATTGTTTAACCTTCCAAACTTACGTGTTGTACAAATCTGTCATACAAGTCAGCGGAGCCGGCCCGAGCCAAGAGCTCGCAGCTTCGTGTGTGGACAGAGAACGTCTGTGCTCAGCAAGTCCCGAAGTAAAGTGCAGCGCAAACACACGAACGCGAGCCCAGCTGCTCCTAGCGCGGGCCAGGCCTCTATCTGACATTATTAGGATCTGCTTTCTATTCTGTATATACCTTTAGCTTAACCCCTTAAGGATCCGGCATTTATTTTCCTTGTGCTCTTCTCTCTCCCCTCTTTCCAAGAGCCAGAACTTTTTGTATTGTTCCATCTACGTTGATGTCATTGACCTAACATAGAAGGTGCCGGAACAAAAATCCAAGTGGGGGGGAAATGTGAAGGAAAAAAGTAATTGTTCCATTTTTGCAGAGATTTCATGTATACATACAGTACAGACCAAAAGTTTGGACACCCCTTCTCATTCCAAGAGTTTTCTGTATTTTCATGACTACTTTCATGACACTGGTCTAATGTCCATTCCTTGTGTCTTTAGCCCAAACAAGTCTAGGAAACCACTGCTAAGGAGGCAACAAGCAGAAGAGACTTGTTTGGGCTAAAGAACCCAAGGAATGGACATTAGACCAGTGTCATGAAAGTAGTCATGAAAATACAGAAAACTCGTGGAATGAGAAGGTGTGTCCAAACTTTTGGTCTGTAATATATACAGTCATATGAAAAAGTTTGGGCACCCCTATTAATCTTAATCATTTTTAGTTCTAAATATTTGGGTGTTTGCAACAGCCATTTCAATTTGATATATCTAATAACTATATTGCACATTTTGTTTAGTACATAAACCTCATTTCAATCCGGAAATATTACTGTGTCCATCAGTTATTAGATATATCAAATTGAAATGGCTGTTGCAAACACCCAAACATTTAGAACTAAAAATGATTAAGATTAATAGGGACGCCCAAACTTTTTCATATGACTGTATATATATATATACATACATTTGAAACCAGCAGTTTCCCTCCTCTCTCTATATAAAGCCCCATCTGCAGGTTTCTCCCTCCCTCTATATAAAGCCCCACCTGCAGGTTTTTCTCACTCTCTGACCTGAAATCAGAATAAACCTTCCCCGTTTTAGGTCAATTAGGAACCAAAATGATTTCTATTCCCCAAATGCAGAATAATGAGAGGGAGAATTTTTAAGGCATTTTTATTACTTTCTGCAAAGTCAGAAGTTTCCATACACTGGGATGACTCCGCCTTCATACAATTTGGGGCCGCCCATAAGATGATGTCAGGTCTTTGGAAGCTTCTGATAGGTTTATTGGCAACATCTGAGTTAATCAGAGGCACAGCTGTGGATGTATTTTATAGCACACCAGAAACACACTGCTTCTGTGTGTAACATCATGGGAAAGTCTCAAGAAATCAGCCAAGTTATCAGGACGAGAATTGTGGACTTGCACAAGTCTGGAACATCCTTGGGTGGGAAGGTTTAGTCTGATTTCATGTCAGAGAGTGAGAAAAACCTGCAGATGGGGCTTTTTTTATATAGAGGGAGAGAGAAACCTGCAGATGGGGCTTTTTATATAGAGGGGAGGGAGACTGTTGATTTCAACTGTAAATCCACCTCATGTCTGAAACAATGGAAAACGTGTATGTACATATATGCATCGAAGTGCATTGTGCGAAGTGTATAATGCACCTGAATGTGTGAAAGTGTTTTTTTTGCGATTATACATAGTGTAAAGTCCCCGCCCCTCGTCTGTGTGTTTGGCGCATTACGGAACTTAGGCGCATTAGTTATGCCCCAAACATGTATAAAGGCCATAGATAGGCTGGAAATGAGAGAAGTCATTAGAATAGCATGTCAGTGATAGAAACTATGGGACTGATCCTGCTTGGGGACCCACAGGTCCCAGCAATACCTGTGCTGTGCCGCCTCCTGCTGTATGTAGAATAAAGGGTGAGAGCAGTAAAAATACATTTCAAATCTAATGTAGTAAAAATTAAAAATTGTAACATCTGAGCAACATTATCAGTGACTATTTAACCAAACATTAGTCTGAGCTTCTAATAAAATTAAATACATTTTATCGTAGAGATTTTTATATTTATGGTATATTTTATATTTTTATATTCATTTTATATGATAACATTTTTTATTTTTTTTATTTTTTATTACATTTAAATAATGTAATTTTATATAGTTTGATAATTATCAGAAATCACTTTTTATTATTGCACTGGTGGAAGTTGAGAAATAAGCGACATTTTTTGCCCTAACAGCAAATCTATCTTCACTGCGACTCCTCAGGCTCGGGCAGATCACATTGACATAGGTCTGCCTGTCCGAGCACTAATGCGCCTGGTTTTACCGACCTGCATTCATATATGTGTGTAATATTACGAGTTTGGAGCGACGCCCCCAGAACACCCCCAGAGCACCCCCAGAAACGCCCCAGAATGCCCCCAGAACCCCCCAGAGCACCCCCAGAACACCTCCTCATGTTAGGAGCATTACAAAGTGTCGAGTCTTACTAACATTAATGCGCCTAACAAATTTATTAGGTGCATTAGACATCGTGGCCGCTCGCTTTGGCAAATTTACCGCCAGAAAAAGGGTGAAAAACCCGATCATACAGGTCTCCCAAAGTTTGGTACATAACACTCTTTCATATATACTGTTGAATTCTACATTCCTCTATATGATTTAGAAATGGCGAGTCGGTGCCAAGTTTCATACCTGTCTCCCTAAGAGTCTAACTTCCGTTCCTCTGGGCGGAGGTCAGTGGCCAGGATTTTGCACACTATATTACATTTTGAAAAACATTTTTCATTAGAATTTTTTTATAAATTAAGGTTTTCTTATATTAAATTAAACTAATTTTGATCAGATATTGGGAACCATTGAAATGTTATTTTCCTGCTCTCAACTTATATCCTACATACAGCAGTAGCCGGCAACCGAGGTCTCGTCAAGCCAGATCAGTACAACACTTTATATTCACTGAGATAATAGTGTAAAGGCTTTTCTTTTATTTCTAGCCTGATGTGATGCCTTTGTAATCTCAGATAATGCTACAATAGCTCTTCAACTACCCGACTGCCGGGTCCTCGATTGAGGGATTTATTCTGATGCCAGATTGGAGTCAGGAAAGAATATTTTTTCCCTAAAATGAGGACAATTGGCTTCTAACTCTTGGGGGGAGGAGGGGAGTTTCCTTGCTCTGGATCAACACTGAACTGGAGGCACAAACTATGTACCTAAGAGCATTGAGGATGCTGTATTGGTTTTATAATTTTATTTTATATCATTTTATATTAATTTTATATTATTTCATTTTATATAGTTTTTATCACTTTAGTTATTTGGAACAGAATTGGTCTTTGTTGCCTACTGCCAATAACAGTTTGTTTAGCAGAGCCCCGGCCGCCTGTCAGGAATTCTGTTGAGGACCATGGCCCGTACGATGCACCCCATTTATGAATGGCCGTGCTTCACTTTCATACATATTGACGAATGCTGCACTGAACTACAGAGACACCAGAGCCTCGAGTCTGCATCAGTTTTCATACATTTCCCTCATAGTTTCTGCACTTTCTTTGCTGGTCCTTGACCCAACTACAGCGGCCGTAAATCTGTGCATCGCTCACAGAGCACTCAGAGATGGCGGCTGCAGAGGTGATATCTCTATGCTACACTTGAAGCCGAGCTGCGCTGGTTTATTCACTATTTAATACAACGTTGCAGAGAAGACTGACATTCTCCTTCCTTGTAGGTCCGTCACCTTATGAAAGAGATAAAAAGCAGGAATAGTGCAAACCGCGCAGGATCCATTGTACGGAGATAATTCATCGGATCATCGACCTTCATCATTTCTTTGCATTTTTTTTAAATGATCTGAAGAAAATTAAACTATTAACAAATAGAAAGTGACATTTTCCAGAGAATAAATCAAGGGGAACAGTCGGAGCTTTATCACTTAGATTACATAAGAAGAAATCTGGAGCAATGAAGTAATGCCCTCACTACAGATAATGCAAGAAGTCTATGAATTATGTTACATCACAAGACATAGAGAGAACTAAAATTTAATGTATTCCACAGAAACTCATAATCTTATGGAAACTTTGCAAAAACCTAAGTCTTTACGGCATTATAGTAGGATAGCTCAACTTCAAATTTAAAGAATTATTTGCTTAACACCTATGTACAAGAACAGAGCTGCGATAATACTGCCTCCTATGTACAGGAAAATAACTACTATAATACTGCTCCTATGTACAAGAATATAACTACTATAATACTGCCCCCCCCTTATGTAAAGGAATTATAACTTACTATAATACTGCACCTATGTAACAACGAATATAACTACTTTAATACTGCATCCTATGTACAAGAACATAGTACGATAATACCGCCTCCTATGGACAAGAGTATAAATACTATTAATAACTGCTCCCTTAATGTACAAGAATATAACTAATTTAATTCTGTTCCCTATGTTACAGGATATAACTACTAAATACTGCTCCTATGTACATGTTTTTTCTATAATACATGTTACTGATGTATAAGGAATATAACTGCTTTAATATCTGCTCCCTATGTACATGAATATAATTTAATATAACACTCGTTCCTTTGTACATGATTATTATTAACTTACTATAATTACCATGCTCCTATGTACAAGAATAATAACTACTTTAATACTGCTCCTAGTAGAAGAATATATAATGCTTACTTGATTAAATATACTGTTGTTTCCCCTATGTACAGAATATTAACTACTATAATACTGCCCTATGTATCAAGAATTATAACTACATAATTACTGTGTCTCTATGTACGGAATATAAACTACTATACATACTGTTCCCTTTGTACAAGTATATTAACTACTCATTATTACTGTCTACTATGTACAAGAATATAACTACTATAATACTGTCTTATTATGTACAAGAATAAAACTACTATAATACGCTCCCTATGTACAGAATATCAAACTACTATAATACTGCAACTCTTGTACAATGAATATAACTACTCGTAATACTGCCTCCTATGTACAAGAATATAACTACTATAATACTGCTATATTGTAGAAGGAAATTTAATGTATTATACTGCGGCCCTGGTGTACAGAATATAACTACTATAATACTGCCCCTATGTACAAGGATATAAATACTATTATTACTGCTCTATGTACCAAGAATATAACTCATATAATATTGCTCCTATGTACATGAATATAAGCTCTATTATACTGAAAACCCTATGTAAGAATATAAACTACTTTGATACTGCTCCTATGTACAAGAATATAACTACTATAATACTGCTCCTATGTTGAAGAATATAACTGCCTATATACTGCCCTATGTACAAGTTATATAACTACTATTAATACTGCCCTATGTACAAGAATCATAACTACTATAATACTGTCCAGTTTGTACAGGAATATAACTACTATAATAATACCCTATGTACAGAATATAACTACTATAATACTGTCCCTATGTACAAGAATTATAATTACTTATATTTACTGACTCCCTACTGTACATAGAATACGAACTACTATTAATACATGTCTCATAATTGTACAAGGAGATATAACTACTATACATACTGTTCCCTATGTACAAGTAATAATACTATTAATACTGTCTACTATGTACAAGTGTGAATATAACTACTATAATACTGTCTATTTTGTCAAAGAATATAACTACTATAATACTGCTCCCTAGTACAAGTATAAACTACACATAATAATGCTCATATGTAGAAGAATATATAACTTGCTATAATACCTGCCTATGTACAAGAATATAACTACTATTATACTGCCCCTATGGTACAGAAATATAACTAATATAATACTGTCCCTATGTACAGGAATATAAAATACTATAATACTACCCCCTATGTAAGGAATAAACTTACTTAATACTGCTCCTATGTACTGGTATATAACTACTATAATACTGTCCCCTATGTACAGGAATTGTAACTACTATAATACTGCTCCTTGTACAAGATTTATAACTACTATTATACTGAACCCAATGTACAAGAATATTAACTACTATAATACTGCCCCAATATGTACAAGAATATAACTACTCTAATCCTGCTCCTATGTGCAAGAATTACCTAATATAATACTGCATCCCTTTGTATAGAATATTACTAACTTTTATACTGAACCCTATGTGCAAGAATGTAACTACTGATAATACTGCCCCTATGTACAAGATATTTAACTACTTTATAAACACTGCTATATGTACAAGAATAGAACTACTATAATTCTGCTCCTTTGTACAAGAATAAAATTCTATACCTTTGCCCCTATGTACAAGAAATTAACTTCTAATAATATTAGGCCCCCTAAGTTACATGACTATAATTACTATAATACTGTCCTCTAGGTCAAGATATACCTACTATAATACTGCCCCCTATGTACAAAGAATATTAACTTACTAGAATACTGCTCCGATGTACAGAATTTAACTACTATAATACTGCCCCCTATGTACAAGAATATAACTACTATAATACTGCACTCCTACGTACAAGACTATAACTACAATAATACTGTTCCCTATGTTACAGGAATATAAACTACTATATGTACTGCCCCCTATGTACAAGAAATACTAACTATAATACTGCCCCTATGTACAAGAATATAACTACTATAATACTGCCCCTATGTACAAGAATATAACTACTATACTCCTGCTCGCTCTTTCGTTGTCAGTGTTATATTATTATGTCGTATAACGTTGCTTTCCTCTGTTCTCCGCTATCATCTGTTTTCCCATCTCTTCTGCATGTATAATAATATAAGTGATATTTGAGTGCGGATTTGCTGAGTGCACAGATCTGGGTCCTGCTCTGTGTTTTCTCCCTTCTGAGCACATGATTGGTTTTGATTAATGAATCAATGACAGTAATGAAGGGACTGAGGAGCGGGAATCACATTGCGTCGCTGCACGTATGACTTTTATCATCCGCGTTACCTGCTTATACGTTTATGTTCTGGGATTGCGCAAATCAATTGCTATTTGTTACCGGCTCTTGTCAGAAGAAATTTTTCACTGCTGCTTTGATAAATAATAAATCCTGCTGAAGTCTCTGCTGTGAAATGTTCTTTCACAAATAATTTATACAGGATCCGCGCGCGGGCGGCCCGGTGCCGAGCAGGCAGCGATCTGAGGTAACAATTTAATCACAGAACAATATTCTGAGAAATAAAAGTTTATCGGTCGACGGGAAGGAAATTTGGAGACGGTCATAATCGTAAGTGAAGATCCTCCTAGTTTTATTTCCACGGAAATTGTGATCAGAAACTGAAGCAGCAGGAAATGATTTAGAATGTTTTCCTGTTACATTTGGAAACAATGTTGCAGTTCACTTTCGGGATTGGCTACAACCGAATTGTGCCGACACATCATGAGACAATTCAGCAACCGCATCACACCCAGAGTACAACATTTTTAAAGGGGTTTTCCCCACGATGTAATTGCGTGGATCCTCCAAAAGGGGTATTTTAATCACTTTTTAAATATATGTGTTTAAAAAATATTGCAGCTAGAAGATACAGGGCCTTACCTCCCCCCTTTTAGTTATTTAAAAAAGCTTGCACTAGAAAAACCTTCAAGAGGCTGGCCGGGTTGCCAGAGAAACTTCTTATTGATTAGAGGGAGCTGAAGGCACGGGTGAAAAGAGTTGTTTTTTGTTTACGAAACATAGTTGTAGTGTGATTATTGAGTAGACCCCTGTTTTTTGATGGCAGGGAACATAAAGGGCTTTCAAGGCGGGGAAAAAAAGGTTGCTTTTTGAGAAAAGGGTTTTTGTTTTTTGTTTTTTTTAAAAAACCCCCACTGGTCGGGCAGTTGTTTTTTTTTTGGTTGACATTTTTTCCAGAAAATTAAAAACCCTTTAAACCCTGGAAGCTGCCTGCGTTGTACTCAAACACATGACATTGCATCATTTAACCCAACAATGTCAGCAACCTGCCAGTCACACCCAGTTATGGGCCCCAGGGTAAAGCAATGCTCTGGGTTCTACTCAAACATATGATGTCACATCATGAGACCAAACAATGTCGAAAAGGGCCGTCACCCCCGAGCAACCAAGTTATGGGCCCAGGGGTTAAGCAATGCTGTGGGTTGTATTCAAACAAATGACATCACATCAGGCTAAACATTACATCACATCGGGCCACGACTAGTCATCTCCCTGTTCTCCCATCGAAAAGTAGGATGAGGCTTGCATTAGGCTGTTCTCATGACACCTTGTAGTCCTCAGGCCTAAGCAAGCCTGTATCCTTCAAGACTACTGGGTGGGGTAGGGAGCTGACGACTTCCTGCTCCACCAAAGTTTTTATCTTTTTGTGCATCCAGAGGATAACCGAACAGTTAAAGGGGCTCTCTCACCATGCTATTTCACAGAGCAAACAGTTTTAAATTTCAGTTCTGTCTTTTCCCGGGGTCAGGCTGGTGGTTCAAAGAAAGATTGGGATATAACTCCATATTCCTGTCTTCTAATTGCACTGATATGAGAGCGAAGTTTTATTATAGAGCAGAGAGCTTCAGAGTTGAAAGTAAGCAAAAGTAACTAATCTCCTTTGTTTGTTAATGATAACACACTCTGTTTTCAAGCTGCTGGCGTCCTGTGTGCCGTTCAGTGCTGACTCATCCATACTCAGAAAAGAGAGGGCGGGGAGAGCAGGGGTAAGAAAAAGGAAACAGGCCTACTCCAGTAAAGGCTGGAATGAGACTGAATCCAACAGAGAGGAAAACAGCCCCATGCATTAAAAAAATACAAGGTGCATTGATTGCAGGCAGTACCCATAATTCACCCTGGGGGAAAAACCCAGACTGCACTTTAAAGGGGTTTTTTTCTTTAAATTAAATGGTTTTCAAATAAGGGGGACAGGGGAAAACAAGAACTTTGAAAATTAAAGTCATTAGAAAACTTTTGTTTTCACAGTTTTTCTTATTTTTGTGTTTTGTTACACTGTTTCCAGTCTGGTTGGTTCCTCCGGATCCTCCTTCTTGCTTTCCTACTGAGGCTCATTTCTTTGTCAGCCCCCGGTCAAATTCCGAGTGAGATTCCTGTGTCTTCACTAAAGGAAGGGCGGCAATTTTTCCTTTATAAGCCAGAAAAACAGAATTACACTAAAGGGGCTTCACAAAAAAGAAACGCAAAATTTTGCGACCCCTCCCTGACTCAGAGTTGGGCCTAGCTTTTCTCTCTCCCCCCCCCAGCAGAAAGGACTGCAACAGATTTACAATAGAAAACATAACAGTTTTGTCCCTGGTGCCTAACTTGCTGCATAGAAGCGAGATCTGTGCCGGTCATAGAGCTGTAACACGTCTCCAGCTGTGAGAGGAGAAGAGATCACTGCTCAGTCTAGATTGAATGCAGCCTGTGGTATGTATACAGCTCTTATAAATAAGACTGCATAGGGAGAGACACAGTGACATATGGACTCCGGAGGGAGGGGGGGGGGGTAAGATGTCACCCAGCTGGGAGGGGAAGAAACTCCCCTGCATTTCCAGAGTTGAGAAGCTGAGAGTAGTATGAATCAGCCGAACTAAGGAAGCGATGCATCCCCTTTAAATTGACACGTATTCACACAGCATGCAAAAAAGCCACAGTACAATGCATTGGGAGACTGCACAAATGCAAAAATACCCGTAAGACAACCGCTCACACGCCTTCAATGTATGAGGGAGGCGGTTGCTGGTATTCTAATTGCACATAGATAAGACGAGAAACGGGTTCCAGTATTATAAAAACATGTGCTACACCATACTGGCTCACAGCCTATTACGCCACTACTACTCAGTTAGGCAGGCTGCCCAGCACTTCTGAGGTGTCCAACACTAAATACAGACACCCTATGCTCCCTAGTACTGTAGGGTGTCTGTATTTTGTGTGGACACCTCAGAAGTCTGACTTCACTTTCAGCTCCCTAAACATTGGTTAGTATAGTGCAGCATGATGGGTCAGTGATTGCAACAGTGCACCCGGGGCTCAGCGCTTAGTATGGGGAGCGATGTGGCACTTTGGTAAGAACAGTACAGCATGGGGGCTCAGTGGTTAGCACAATGCAGCACGGTGGCTCAGTGGTTAGGCACAGTGACTTAATGTGAGCTCAGTGGTAGTTAGGACAGTGCCACATGGTGATCAGTTTACTCTGATTGCTCGTGTTAACGTACAGAGGTAACACGGTGCCAGTATTTAGTACAGTGCAGACAGTGGCTCAGTGGTTAGCACAGTGCAGCACAATGGCTCAGTGATGAGTATGGACAGCACAGTGGCTAACACAGTGCAACATGTTTTTTCAGTGGTTTTCACAGTGTAGTCTGGTGGTGCAGTGCCTAATATGGGCAGCACAGTCAGGCTCGGACTGGGCCGCCGGGGGACCGGTGAATCCCCGGTGGGCCCCCCCCCCCCCGAGCCGCTGTGGGCCACGGAGGCAGTGCCGTGCTCCCGGGCCCGGCCGGCATCCGGTCACTGGCGCCCGGGACTGCATCCCGAGCGCCCAGACCCCGGCCCGGGAGTTGGGGACTAATGTCCCCGACTCCCGGGGCTGCGCGGTGTCAGCGGTACACAGCACAACTAGCGCTGCGCTCCGATGATCTCCCTGACAGGCTGAAGGCGTAGGCCTTCAGCTTGCCCGGGGCCGGCCCTACTGCTGACATAGGCGGCGCGGTGACGCACTTCACCGCGCCGCCTATGCAGGGCGCAGTACGGAGCCGGCGGGGAGCTCGGAGCGGCGACGGCCAGGAGCGGGAGCCGCCAGGTAAGTGGCTGGATGTTTTTTTGATTTTTTTAAACTATCTAAGGGGGGCCCTGGCTACTATGGGCGGCCCTGGCTACTAAGGGGGCCCTGACTACTAAGGGGGGGGCCCCGGGTACTATGGGGGTCCCTGGCTACTATGAGGGGCCCTGACTACTATGGGGGCCCTGGCTACTAAAGGGGGCCCCTGGCTACTAAGGGGGCCCTGGCTACTAAGGGGGCCCCTGGCTACTATGGGGGCCCTGGCTACTAAGGGGCCCCTGGCTAAATATGGGGGGCCATGGCTACTATGGGGGGCCCTGGCTACTATGGGGGGCCCATGACTACCATGGGGGCCCTGGCTTTCTATGGGGGCCCTGGCTACTATTGGGGGCCTGGCTACTACGGGGGGGGTGGCTACTACGGGGGGGCCCTGGCTACTATGGGGGGCCCTGGGGTACTATGGGGGGCCCTGACAATAAGGGGGGCCCTGAACTAAGGGGGGGCCCTGGCTACTATGGGGGGCCCTGACTACAAAGGGGGCCCTGGCTACTATGGGGGGCCCCGACACTAATGGGGGCCCTGACTACTAAGGGGGTCCCTGGCTAAATAAGGGGGTCCCTGTCTACTATGGGGGCCCTGGCTACTATTGGGGGCCCTGGCTACTAAGGGGGGCCCTGGCTACTAAAGGGGGGCCCTGGCTACTAAAGGGGGTCCTGGCTACATAAAGAGGGCCCGAACTAAAAAAAGGGGGCCCCTGACTACATAAAGGGAGCCCCGGCTACGAAGGGGGGCCCTGAATACTAAGGGGGTCCCTGACTACATAAAGGGGGGCCCTGACTACTAAGGCCCCTGGCTACATAATGGGGGCCCTACTACCTAAAGGGGGCCCTGACTAACTAAGGGACCCTGACTACGAAGGGGGCCCTGAACTACCTACACACTAGCTAAAGGGGGGGCTGACTTACTGCACACTAGCTAAAGGAGGCCCCTAACTGCCTGTATACTCCCTAAAAGAGACCCCTAACTGCCTGTATACTACCTAAAAGAGGCCCTAACTACCTGTATACTACCTAAAGGGAGTCCCTAAATGCCTGTATACTCCTGCATTATCTCCAGGGGTTAGTTCCTTCCCCACCCTCCAACCCCTCAGGATACTAGCCTCTAAGTTAATGGCTTGTACCCGTCTCCCCACCCATGGGAAGTTTGTACAGAGGTGGGAATAGGTAAAGAGATGCGGAAAATTGAGGATTCTAAGATATTTGTGTGTAATTTCTACAGGGATGAGTTGTGGCCCGGACGAAGTCATCATGCGTGTGGAATGGATGCAGAAGAGAAGGAAAAGAACACTCATGAGAGAAGAGAACGACTCATCAGATATGACATCTCTGGTGAGTCCCTGGATGTCAGAGGTTATCACTTCTATACTGGATCAGTGCTGTATCCACTGTAATGTGATGTTACCTGAGCTGGTGTCTGACCTCTATGTGGTCTCTATATGGCAGTGTTGCAGTTTATACCTGAGCTGGTGTCTGACCTCTATGTGGTCTCTATATGGCGGTGTTGTAGTTATACCTGAGCTGTGTCTGACCTCTATGTGGTCTCTATATGCATGTTGTAGGTTATACCTGAGCTTGTGTCTGTCCACTATGTTGTCTCTATATGGCGGTGTTGTAGGTTATACCTGAGCTGGTGTCTGACCTCTATGTGGTGTCTATATGGCGGTGTTGTAGGTTATACCTGAGCTGTGTCTGACCTCTATGTGGTCTCTATATGGTGGTGTGTAGGTTATACCTGAGCTGTGTCGGACCTCTATGTGGTCTCTATATGGCGGTGTTGTAGGTTATACCTGAGCCTTGTCTGACCTCTATGTGTCTCTATTGGGTGTTTTTAGGTTATACCTGAGTGGTGTCTGACCTCTATGTGGTCTCTATATGGCAGTGTTGTAGTTATACCTGAGTGGTGTCGACCTCTATGTGGTCCTCTATATGGCGTGTTGTAGGTTATACCTGAGTGGTGTCTGACCTCTATGTGGTCTCTATATGTCGGTGTTGTAGGTTATATCTGCGGTGTAAAGTGCAGTGTACATGTGTCCCTGATTGAGCCCGCTGTGATAGGAGTATTCTTTCTACTTTCTTGCTGGTGTTTATTTTAGAAGGTGGGAGGGGCGTGACCAAGGACACTGGAGGGGATATTGTATGTGGGTGGAGGGGATATTGTATGTGGGTGGATGGGGATATTGTATGGGGTGGAGGGGGATATTGTATGTGGGTGGAGGGGATATTGTATGCGGGTGGAGGGGAAATTGTAAGTTGGTGGATGGGGATAATGTATGCGGGTGGAGGGGATATTATCTGTGGGTGGCGGGGGATATTGGAGTGGGGGAGGGTGATATTGTATGCGGGAGGGGATATTGTATGCGGGGAGGGGGATATTGTATGCGGGTGGAGGGGATATTGTATGCTGGGGAGGGGGGATATTGTAATGTGGGTGGAGGGGATATTGTATGTGGGTGGAGGGGGATATTGTATGGGTGGAGGGGGATATTGTAGTGGGTGGAGGGGGATATTGTATGTGGGTGGAGGGGGATATTGTAGTGGGTGGGGGAATATTGGTTGGGGGGGGGAGGAAGGGGGAATTTTTATGTGGGGGAGGGGAATTGTATGTGGGTGGGGGGGTATTGTATTTTGGG
>JAODAL010023346.1:0-62841 GCA_025379985.1 Phyllomedusa bahiana | reverse complement strand
AAGCGCAGTACGCCACAAAATGCGCCCCAATTTAACCCGTGTGGACATAGCCTAAGAGCGGTTGATAAATATCCTGTAGTGAGAGGTTGACTGCCACAAGGCCGGTAGTGTGGCTTGGTTGGATCACTCCTAAAGCACAGTGAACTAAATCAGAGTGTGATAAATGGTGTCTGGTGGTAAAGGGCACCATGAGGTAGGGCCAAAAACGAGGAGTGTGACTCCTTTCCTGTGTAAGCACTACAGATTATGTCATATAGTAGAAGTTAGTAGTTGTGTAAGGTGTTAAGGAGATGTGTGAAGCCAACATTGACCAAGAAGGATCTTATAAAGTTAACAGTGACCTGAGACCAAAGAACAACAGTGTAAAGTATGTTCCGAATTGTTTCAATTGCAACCATCAAGCATAAACACCTTGTATGAGAATTCTCACTACCAAGCATATTGTGCCTCTGAACTGCAAAGAAGGGGAAAAGTAAATTGGGCGTCTTCATCTATTGTGGTCTGCTACTGTTGCTTTAAAGAGAAAACCACTTAAATATCAACTCTTACAGGTTAATAAAACACTAAGCAGCAATTGTTATGAGGCATGGAAAATTTGTAGTTGCCTTAGGCAGAATTTACTTATCTACAGTATAGGTAGTGTCCAGACTCTGCACATTTCACCACAGGAAGTTGTAAAAAAAAAAAGGCATGAAATGTCTGAAAAAACCATGAAAATCAGCATAAAAAACTATTAACAGGCATAAAATCCATATGGAAACGGCAATGAGCATAAAATGCAGATCAGCCTGTGTGATTTACACATGACTGTGCCGTCATTTGTGTGAAATGTATTACTCTTACATAAGAGAGAATAAGCACAATTCAAGGCAGTGTGTGAACTTTGCCTCTAATTAAGTATTTGGGTTTGGTGTCTTTGGTCGGTAGAATAACATTCAGTTTTTTTCTGTTATCAGTGTGATAAGTGTTCCTGTCTATTGTTGTGGTCTGAAGCCAGAGCTAAACCTTGAAATGTATTTACCCACTAGGCGCTGGCTTTTCCTACTCACTGTACTGTGTCATCTTTCTGTGAAGAATATAGTGCTGGTGTGGGCCAGAAGGGGAGCGTCTCGGTTAGGGGCTGTTTACTTGACAAGTGAAATTGAATTAGACAGCAGCACTACCTTACAGTAGGGATGTACCGCTTCTGGCCCCTGGATCCAAGAGGGCCAAAAACGTCCCAAAAATTTGTAGCAAGAAGCAGCATCCAAAGGGTTCATGTATAAAAAGAAGTTCTTTATTCCTCCACAAATACACCCATAAAAGCATGCTGGTTAATGACCCTGTTAGGCTAAAACGTCGTTTGCTTTTATTTGTGTTTTTGTGGAGGAATAAAGAACTTCTTTTTATACATGAACCCATTGGATGCTGCTTCTTACTACAAATTTTTGGAAGTAAAATTTACGCGTCGGATTCTGCATTGAAAACTACGTCATCTGAATAATATTCAATGACAGAATCTGACAAGTAATTTGAGTGTTTCCCATATTTATTTCATGTGGATTAAATGGGTTGTCTCACTACTAGGTTTTCTTTTTATGTTAATTATCTTGCAAAAACAAGTGACTTTGTATTATATGTACATTAACAGTGTCCTACCTATTCTGAGATATCCCCTCTTATATGGGCTGCATCAGCTCCTCAGGTCACTATATATACAGACCTGTTCAATCTCTCATGATAGGCTGCCAGCACTGGTTGCTATAGCTACAGACCTGGTGTCCTCAGTAGCTCGTCACTGCAGGCCAGTAGTAGTCAGTAAAGCCAGCAAACATGCCCCAGAATTTAAAAAATAAAACCAAGAAAACAGGAGAGAGGTAAGATGAATCAATGTAGTGAGACGATCCCTTTAAGACTATGTCTACACAGCAATGTTAAAATGCAGTCCAAAATCTAATGGTATTTTAATATTACTGTACCCCGGGTATTGGCACGGGTTTGCGGCAGAAGCAATAGTCAGTTTTCGGAATTTCTGTGAGGCCCAGTACAAGGGCTGCACGGGAATCCAATGAGTATCCAGCAGAAGATAGAACATGTTGTATCTTCCACTGGACGACCGTCGTCTTCAGTAGAAAACCCGTGCTGTGTAGACTACAGCACAGATTTTCTATTAAAGTCTACACAGCGCTGGGTTGGATTTTTGGCGGATTCAAAATACTTAATCCGCTGAAAATCTGAGGAGAATCCAGTGCTATGTAGACATGGCCTTAGGGCATGTCTCCACGGCACAGGTTTTCGGCCGTTTTTTCAGACGGTTTGCGGTTTTGCAGACCGCCTGAAAAACCGGCCGAAAATTAGCACATTGGGGCTCTATGGAAAACCCGTGCAGCAGTCCCCACTGCACAGGTTTTCCGCCCGCGGTCCGGCCGCAAAACAGTCATCAAGCACAATCTTCCGTCCGGTTTTCAGACGGAACCTGTGCTTGTGAATGTGAAGGGGGAGGGCTTTTCTCCGCTCATCGGGACGGCCACAAAACAGGACAAATACCAGCCGGGTAAACCGACCGGTATTTGTCCTCTGCAGTGGGGACGCAGCCTTAGAGTAATTTTTCAGATTTGGTTTACTTGCGTTTTACAGTCAGAAACGAGTCCCATTCATTAAATCCTACACATCCATTATATGTCTACTATAATAATGCAAAAACACAATATATAAAATGCGGAACATTTATTGAAACGGCATTAAAAAAATATATTAAAAGAACAGGCAACTGAATCAGAAAACAGTGGGAATGCAGGGCCAAATATATAGATACACTTAGGGTATGTTCACACAGCTTATTTGGACGCTGATTTTTCAGCACCCAAAACAGCATCAAAACCCCGCCTGAAACACGCATCTTCAGAAGAGGTTTTAGACGAGGTTTTGGGCAAGGTTTTCAACACTGTTTTCACCCATACAAATTAATAGCCAGTGCAAAAACCGTGGCGAAAAACGCTCAAAAAACGAGCAAAGGTTTTTAAGCAATTCATTGAATACTATGGGATTTTCAGAGCTGAAAATGCTTCAACAATTGACATGGCACTTCTTTTTCAGCGTCCAAAACAGCGTCCAACGAAGCTTCTAAAATGCGCGCAAAAATCTTGTAGATGAAAAACAGTGTCAAAATCAGTCATGATCAGTCATGTAAACATACCCTTAGGGCTTGTCCCCACTGCACTGGTTTTCACCCGGCTTTTCAGACGGTTTTCGGTTTTGAAAACCGTCTGCAAACCGGGTGACAACTTTTATTATGGACCTCTATGGAAAACCCGCGCAGCGGTCCCCATTAGCTGGGTTTTCCACTGGGCGGTTTTTCAGACCGGCGGTGGTCTGAAAAACATAGAACATGTTCATTCTTCCGCCCGGTTTTCAGGCAGAATATGAACATGCTAATGCGAAGGGGGTGGGCTTTTCTCTGAAACCACCGAGAAAAACCGTCCCCCAACGGCCGTGTGCATGGCCCAAAAACAGTGCAAATACAGGTCGGGATTTACGACCGGTATTCGCACTGTGCCGTGTGAACGGCCCCTTAGGGTCTCATGTATGAAAACTGTCTAGGTCTGACTTAATACAATGAGTAGCAAACACCACTCCACTCACCGGCCCGAAGCGTCCAAATTCTGTGTTCTTATAACGTGATGTACGGGATGGCTTGGAATTACATACCCTTCATCAGCACTGTCCCGGCTGCTATTGTCATTCAGGATCCTCGGTGTGCTGGGTACTCAATTCAAAATTCGCTGGACATCCAGCTTCACAAACTTCACTCCCACCTTCAGATCCCGCTGGAACGCATTGTCCTGCTTAGCGGTAACTCCTTTACTCACTGCACCTTTCCGTCTACTGGTGCTACACCTGCGCTCGGAATAAGCTGCCCGCATGCAGCGAACGTATCCAAAAAAAACAAAAAAGTCCCAGGAAAGACTTGTAAGTTCCAGCACAGGTAAAAATGATACTTTATTATCGTAAACCAGCAGGTCCACACATGGTGCGTGATGAAGAATCTTTGTGATTTGAAATGCGTAGCCTGCGAGCACGCACCATGTGTGGACCTGCTGGTTTTTGATAATAAAGTATAATTTTTACCTGCCCTGGAATTTATAAGTCTTTCCTGGGAATTTTTAGTTTTTCTTAGGTCTAAGACTTTTTTTGTTGTCTATAGTAACCAATCAGAATTCCCCTTTCATTTCATATAGTGCTCTGAAAAAATGAAAGAGGAGCTCTGATTGGTTGCTGTGGGAAACAAAGAAAAACTTACAGCTAGACAATTTTCATGCATGTGGCCCGAAGTGTACAAAAAAATTCCCCATTAAATTACCCTGATTCAGTCCAGGGAATGGACACGAGGCACACTGCACAAGAAGTGTCCAGCATGATCCAACCAATCCATGCAACAGAGTGCAGTAAGCGAAATGTGTGTCGGGGGTGAGTGGGTGAGCAGTGAACCTCTTTTGGCATACTGTTACTTTTTGTACTTGCACTTTATTAATTATTTGATTATAGATGTAGTACGTGTTGTGTATTTGTGCTTGTGATCCACACTGGGCATGGCTACGATCCATGCGGGACATTTCTTATGCTGTGTGCATCGCGCCCATTCAGGGACATTAAAAGGGGAACTTTTCGTACACTCAGGAAAACATGTATGAAAACGGTCTAGGTCTAAGGCCGTGTTCACACGGCTTATTCACGGCGGATTTGTGAGCCGGATTGCGCTCGCAAATCCGGCGTGAATAAGGGGCGGGACGGGGGCGGGGCCGGAGCGCGGCGGGGGCGCCGCTCCCCGGCCCCATAGACTGTCATTATCTACGGCGCGTACGCGCCGTAAATAATGTGCATGTCACTTTCTCCCCCCGCGGCGGATTCGCCGAGCGGGGAGGAGCGACGGAATCCACTGTTCTCTATGAGAGCAGTGGATTACCGTAATTACTCCGACGGATTGGCGCCGTACTGCAGCGCAAATCCGGCGCGGAGTACGGCGCCAATCCGCGGACAAATAAGCCGTGTGAACGAGGCCTAAGACTTTCTTTGTTGCTCATGGAAACCAATCAAGGCTCCCCTTTTATTTCTTATAGAGCTCTGAAAAAATAAAAAAAGGGAACTCTAATTGGTTGCTATTGGCAATAAAGCAAGTCTCAGACCTTAACAGATTTCATACATGTCACCACATAATGCATGCATATATTTGTTCCTGCATTCCCAATGTTTTCTTGTTCAGGTGTCTGTACCTTTAATATATGTTTTTTAACCCCTTAAGGACACAGTGGGGTTTTTTTTGGTCTTTTCCTCCTCGCCTTTCCAGAGCCATAACTTTTTTATTTTTCTATCTACATGGGGCTTTTATTTTACGGAACAAGATGTACTTTCTAATGGTGTCATTCACTGTACTATATAGTACACTGGGGAAGCGTAAAAAATTTCCAGGTGGGGCAAAATTTGAAAAAAACATACTTGCGCCATGTTTGTGGTGATTTTGTTTTTACAGTGTTCACTTTTCTGTATAAATGATGTGTTATCTGTATTATTCAGATTGATACGATTCAGGCAATACCAAATATGTAAGGTTTCCGTTATGTCATAGTACTGTAAAAAAGAATCCAAACATTTTTTACATTTTCGCCTTATCGCCATTTTCTCCGACCAATAACGTTTTTTTTCTTGTTACCTGCCGCCTATGTAGCAGGACTGAGGCGCCATCCCGCTACATAGCCACGATATTATGACGTAAGCTTACGTCAAATGCCACAAAGGGGTTAATGTTGTTTCAGTAAATGTTATGCATTTTATGTATTGTGTTTGTATATTATTATATTAGACATAATTGATATGTATGATTTAACTTATCAGCATATTAAGTATCTTTCATATCACTTATTAGTTCACTCGTGTAGTTTTTCTTGGTAGGTGTTTTCGAGTCCCATTCATGTCTATGTGGTCTTGGATACGGATTTATGTTAAAAATCACATATGAATGTTTTGGGCGCGTATTATATGAGGTTTTTAGCCATCCTGACTGATATCAAAAGTAAATTTCCATGCGTTTTCCGCATGGAATACAACCAAAAAATGAACATGTTATATTTTTTTTTACCGTGCGCCAGGTTTGAAAACCGCACCGAAAAGAGGCCGTTCACACGGCTTATTTCAGGGACGGATTGCAGCCGTATTGTGCGCCGTACTGCGCTCCCAATCGGCGCAATTCCGTCCCAGCCATTACAGTAATCCACAGTTCTCATAGAGAACTATGGATTCCGTCTTACCTACCCGCTCGGCGAATCCGCCGCGGGGGGAGATAAGTGACATGTTCATTATCCCGGCGGGATACGCGCCGTGGATAATGCATGTCTATGGGGCCGGGGAGCAGCGCCCCCGCCCGGCCCCCGCACCGCCCCTTATTCAAGCCGGAATTGCGGGCGGAATCCGTCCTGCAATTATGGCTTGAATAAGCCGTGTGAACCAGCCCATAATACTCTTAGTATGAACTACAACAACACACATTTTCTGTTGATGTAAATGGAAATCGTTTTCTTTCAGTTTTAGTAGAGTATTTCAAGTCAGAATCTGCGTGGATTACGACTAGTAATGCTTGGCGTGTGCACAGAACCTAAAATTGCTGCTATTCTGGAATCCCCCATGTTACCTTCCTATTATAAAGTCAAGCATATAGGCAGACATGTATGTATATAGGCTCATTAAAGTGCATTTTCGCGTATATTTTTCAGTGTAAAATGCGCCTGAATTTATTAAAGTAGTTTTTGTGCGCTCATAAAGGGCGTCTAAAGTTCGATGCACCTCGCCTCTGTGGTTGGCGCATTACGGAATTTTTGCGCATTGCTAATGCGCCAAACATGTATAAAGGCTGTAAACAGGCTGGAAATGAAAGAAAAGTCATTAGAATAGCATGTCAGTAAAAATAAACCATGGTACTGATCTTGCTTGGGGGACCACAAGTCCCAGCATGACCTATGGTGTGCTGGCTCTTGCCGTATGTAGAATAAAGCTTGACAGCAGCAAAAATACATTTCAACACTGATCACCATCTGATAAAAATTTGTCATTTAATGTAATAAAAAATAAAAATCTGAACATTTTATTTTGAACATAATTCAGAAAAATATAGTTCAGTGGGTTATTTAATTTTTAATTAATTCTAGATTCTATTAATTTAAAACACATTTAGGAGATATTTTAATATTTTTGGGATAGTATAACTTTTTAAATTAATTCCATTTTTTTATTTATATAATTAAATTTTATATAGTTTGATAATTATCATAAATTACTTTTTATTAATGTACTGGTGTAAGTTGAGAAATATTGGACATTTTTACCCCTTACAGCAAATCTAGCTTCCCTTCGACTCCTCAGGCTTAGGCAGACCACATTGAGATAGGTCTGCCTGTTGGAGCAGTAATGCACCTAGTTTTGCCGACCCGCATTCATGTATGTGTCTAATAGTTCAAATGTTGTGTGATACACCTCCATAACACCCTTCACATGTTTGGCGCATTAAAAAGTGTCAGGGCTGTCGAAAAATGCGCCGACCATGTTCATTTGATGCGCCAAACATCGCACACCACTAACTTTGACACATTTTACACTAGAAAAGGGCGAAAAACCCTTTCATACATGCCTCCCATAGTGTGTGCATTGTACAAAATGTTTTCACTATGTCTTTTTTCTATCTTCATTCTTTTTTGTTCTTCTTGCCCAATCTGTGATTTTTGCAACATAGTAGGGGAAAGTTAGTAAGCTATGTGTGGCAGTTTTCTAGTGTGCAAAAGTCACAAATTGTGAGTTATGCTTAATATTTTCACACTGTGGTAACCATTTTAATTTTTCTTTAAAATGAATGGGTCTGAGCTGGAGGAAGCATGGTCTCCCACAGCCTAAAATATGTGTGCCAAAAAGTGACCCAAATCACTGCCAAATATTTCACTTTGTGGTGTAAAGACAGTGGGAAATGTATTAAGAGGCATGCATATGGTGCATCTTACCTTAGTGTAGTTTAACTTTAGACCAGAGTAAAAACTTCAGTCTTCAAAAATGCCCTCTATTGTGTCTGATTCATATACAGTACATTAAATGGGTCGTGCCACTATAAACATTTATCACCTATCCAAACGATAAATGTCTCATCGCTAGAAGTCCCACCAATCGCTAAAATGGGGGCCCTGAGTCCCTTGTCCTTCCTCACTGTGTTTGCTGCCTGGATTTATATGTAACCTCCTTATGGGAGGAATAATATGAAACATAAAACTGTAATAAAGAGAAAGTTGAAACTTATAGTTACAGAGTTGTGTCACATTATTATGACCACCAGCTTATGTACACAATAAATGACATGTGCAGCACAGACAGAAGCTAGACAGGCTAGAAGTGACTGGTAGGTTGTCATAGGTATGTGGAGCCATGCTAACTGTATCCCACATCTGCTTGAGGGTGCACGGGGTAGGATCCAAAGAGCCAACACTGTGATCCAGATGTCCCACACATTTAACACCTATATATCAATCTGGGCTAAGGATACATAATATTTGAGGACCATATGTAACTATAAGACCACCAAAATTAACAGACCTCAAAATACAAATAAAATTTAAATTTTTATTGAAGACTACAAAGTACACTTAAAACATTAAAAATGACAATGGTACTATACAGAAAGCATGACAACCTAGCAATAACCCACTATAACATAACAAAAAATTCCAAACATAGGAAGGAATTACCCCATAAATAACTAGTATATACACATATAAATAATAAGTCAATACATAAACATAGTAAATAAATACCCGACCTTGTAAGGAAAGCTGTAATAATATTTTCAAAACCCAAAGTTGGGCTAGTGGGAGACAGGGAGTTACGCGCCCCACAGATGCCTAATTGGGTTCAAGTCTGGGATATTAATGAGCCAAGGTAGTACTTGAAAGTCTGGGTCATGCTCTCCCAACTAATATTGGACATTTATAGTCATGTGATATGTCGTATTGTCTTGCTGGAAGATCCCATATGCCCCAGGGTATACAATCGGCATGTATGGGTGTACGTGATCTGCAAAGATGGAATCATATTCAAATAAGTTGAGAGTGCTTTCAACATGGATGAGTGGGTCCAGAGAAAGCCTGTTTAACTGCTGTCCGTGCTGCGCACAATGGTTACTCTGGATATTAGCTGGTAGTCATAATAATGTGAATTAACTGTGTAATTCCATATAAAATATATTGCGGCATAGGATAATAAGCCTGTAAGCTTCTTTGTCTGAGGATCTTAAAGTGAATCTGTCATGAAAGCATTTTGCCCTAATTTTTTTGTTCCAGTTTGAAAAAAAATGATGCATAATTACTATAAACCAATCTGACGTCCCATTCACATCATGAAAAAAAGTTATCCCATTGTATGCTATGGTAGGGCCGAGGAACCATAGGACTCTAAGCTAGAATAAGGCTTTTTTGGTCTTCATTTTGGACTAGATAGCTCTTTTTCCCCTTATTTGTTTTTGGACTTTTTCCCAAAACACAAGACCCTTGGGGGCCCCATGTAAAGACCCCTTTAGAGCCCTCTGTGTGCCCTGCAGACTCCAAATGACTTTGGTTAGGTTGTTTTTTTCGGGATATTCTGACAAAACACCAAAAGGGGGCCCAAAAAAAACCCTAATGTAAAATGGGGGCCTAAAATTGAGGTTTTTTTACAATGAAATTGCCCCAAATCAACATAATTTATATCTCATAAAAAATTTGGCCCCTTTTTTTAAATCTCTCTTGAAGCCAGAGGGTGAAATCTCCACCTGTTATGAGAAGGAACAGATGCTACATTTACCGGCTTTGAACCTTGAAGACTTGTTGGACTGCTGGAGACCATGCCTAATTCAACTAACCTCCCACACTTTTCTTGATTTGGCTTAAAGGGGGTAAAAATTTGTTTTTTTTGGGGTTTTTTTCCCCATTTCCAAGATGTTCCCTGTAAATTTGGGCCAGTTCACACGGTCTTAAAATGGGCCGTATTTCGGTCCAAAATTACGCGCCCGAAGTGCGCCAATTACGGGCCGAAAACGGCCCTTTCCCATTCCCGGGAAATTTCACAGTTCTCTTAGAAAACATGGATTACGACTCCCTTTTTCCCGCCCCCCCCGGAATCCCCAGGCGGGGGATAATTGACATGTGAGTATACCCCCGCAAAAAAGCGCCGATAGCAATTCCAAGTTATGGGCCGGCGAAAGTGCCGGCCCCCCTCCCTCAGTCCCCCCCCCCCGCCCCCCCCCCCGCCCAAAAACACGGCTTTTAAATTGGGGGGGGGCAAAAATTTTACTCCCGAAATTTAACCCGGGGTGAGAATGGGCCTAAGGCCCTGGTTGAATCTGTGTCGGGGGTTCTGTTCAAAACTACGTCACAGGGGTTAGTGCGGATTCCGCTACATGGCGAAACCCCAAAGGGGGGCCCCCCTTTGGACTAGTGAAACTACCCCATTGGCTAAAAGGGGGATCTATGGGCTTTACTTTTTGTAAAGTCCATTATTTTTGATGAAACCCAAAAGTTTTTTCAAAAATGGAACCTGAAAATTTTTGGGGGAACTTTGTCGAACACCCTTGTGCACTTTTAAAGTAAACATTTTGGGAAACTTTGATGATAAAAATTAGAGCAAACTACCAGAGAAAGGGTTTTAAATTGTGGTGGTACTTAGCTCAGCAATATTTCCTGGGATTTGGGTTTTACATTTTGTACCCACTTCCCCGCATTTAAAACCCAGAAATATTTTAAAATTTAGACTTTCTGTTTACAAGCGTAAACAGGGGTGTTATCATTGACAGTAAACAAACATAGGTAAAGTAAAGAAGTAAAGTAAATAATTAAAACTGTATTGGAGACTGTATTAGAGAGTTCTACAACTTTTCATTAAGTGATAGCATTAAACTCTAAAAACTCCTTTAACCCCATTCTGGCTTGTGCCCTTTTATGTCATAGAAACTATCTGTGTTACCTTGCCAGAGCAGATACGGAACAGATACACCTTTTTTTTTTTTGCAGAAATGCACAGCAATTGCTGTGCATTTCTGCAAAAATTGTACCAAAAATGCACCAAAAATGCTCCGTGTGAAAGCACCTTAATACAACGCTTTTTGTTGAAAACACCTGTCATATTATGTTGCAATAAAAAAATAGGGGGCCCAAAAGCAATCTCAGGGAAAATTTCTCATAGTGACTGCAAAAAGTGTAAAAGAAAGACTCAAATAATATTTATAATAAATAAAAAACCCCAAGAAAGGGGGACGGGTGCCTTAAGCTAGGGCCTGTCCCCCCTTTTCCCCATGAGAAGGTGTACGGGGTTTTAAACAGTGGGGAAAAGGTGCGGGAAAAAGGGGCAGGTTTGCTGAATATTTGCATCTAAATTCCGCAGGGAAAAGTGGGGGGCCGGGGAGAAGTCTTTTTCGGGGTCAGACGGGGGGGGTCGGGGGCCCCAAAGGGGAATTGATTTTGGGGGGCCCCCCCCCTACTGAAAAAGAAAAATATTCCCGCCCTTTACAAAACAAAAACCCCCCCCAATTTTCCACAAAATTTACAGGGGTTGAAAAAACAGAATTTGAAATTGGGGAATTACAATACAAACGATCACAAAATCTGTATCTCACACAAAGGGTCGGCAAACCCAAAAGGGACAGGGGGTTAATTAGCTCTTTTCCTTTATCCCCCCCACCCCACTTAAAAATATCCCCCCTCCCCCAAATACAAAAATCCCCCCTCCATGTTTCCCTTTGGTCACGCACCTCAAAAACCTTCTAAAAAAACCCCCAAGCAAAAGGGTAAAGGGTGTAACTCCTATAAACGGGGTCAATGGGGGAAACAAATTGTACACTGGAAATTATCCAGAGCCCCGATATAACCTACAACACCGCCATATAGAGACCACTAGAGATAAGACACCAGCTCATGTATAAACCTACACACCGCATTATAGTGACCCATAGAGGTCTGGACACCAAGCTCAGGGATAAACCTACCAACACCACCATATAGAGACCACATAGAGGTCAGACTCCAGCTCAGGCTATTAACTACAACACCGCCATATAAGAGACACATGAATGGTTCCGACACCAGCTCAATGTATAACCTACAACACGCATATAGAGACAACATAGAGGTCAGACACCACGTCAGGCTCACTATCCTACAAACACCACCTATAGAGACCACTAGAGGTCAGCCACCAGCTAGGTATAACCTACACACCAACATATAGAGACACTAGAGGTCAGACAGCAGCTCCAGGTATAAATTACAACACCACCATACAGAGACCCACATAGAGCTCAGACAAAGCTCAGGTATAACCACAACCTACTACCATATAGAGGACCATAGTGGACAGGGCAAATACAATACGTGGAATCCTAAAGAAGATTTATGCTATATCAACATGAAAAACTTTGAGACTCTCGGTTCCACATATTTTGATCAAAAGATGTTTTAAGCTGCCACGACTTTCACGTGATCTCAAAATCAGGGCTGTTCCTATCCTATTCTTTACCTCTCAATCGAGACAATCAGGTCTCCCGCTGGGTCACCGTACCTCATTATTCAGAGAGAAAAATAAAAAAACACCAACCTGCAAGCTGCCCTTCTTTATGAAGCTGTGGAAGTGGGCGGGGACAGAAAACAATCAAATGGAAGCACCCTTTCTTCCCCATATAGGTTAAAATCAATGTACACCGAGTATAACGTATGTTTCTGCACACAAAAACATTTCTGAAAAAAACGTATGTCAAACTGGGTCCACTGGCAGTTGGCTGCGCGCACACATGTAATTATACATGTACGACACAGACCGCAAGCTTAAACATCTTTTGATCAAAAAATATCGTGAACCGAGAGTCTCAAGTTTTTTCATGTATGATAGATAATAATATGCTTCTTTAGGGATTTTCACGTAGGTGTCTGCCCTTTTTTGCCAGTAGTGTGGCCTGCGGCGGTCTGTGTGCGTACTTGTATATATTACATGTGTGCGCTGCCATGCCAGTGGCCACCCAGGTTTGCAACGGTTTTTCAAAATGTTTTTAGTGTGCAGAAACATACGTTATACTCGGGGTACATTGATTTACCTATATGGGAGGAAAGGGTTGCTTCCATTTTGTGGTTCTGTCCCCGGCCCACTCTCAAAGGCTGTCATTAGAAGGGCAGCTTGCAGGTGGGTGTTTTTTTTTTTTTTTTTCTCTTGGAAATAATGGAGTCGGTTGACCCAAGAGGGGAGGCCTTGTTTGGCTCGATTGAGGAGGTAAAGATAGGATAGGACTGCGATTTTGAGATCTCGTTGAAGTCGTGGGCAGCTTAATCATATTTTGATCAAAATATGTGAACGAGCGGCTCATAGTTTTTCATGTATATTGATAGATAGCATAATGCTTCTTTAGGATTTTCCACGTAGTGTATTGCCCTTTTTGCAGAAATGTGTGCCGCTGGCGGCGGGTCTGTGTGTGTATACATGTATAATTTCATGTGTGCCGCAAGCCTGCCAGTGGCACCCAGTGGTTTGCATACGTTTTTTAAGAAAGAAATGTTTTTGTGTGCAGGAAACATACGTTATACTCACGGTGTACATTGGATTTACCTATATGGGAAGAAAAGGGTGCTTCCATTTTTGTGTTTCTGTCACCGCCACTTCTCAGCTGTCATAAGAAGGGCAGCTTGCAGGTGGGTGTTTTTTTTTTATTTTTTCTCTTATGATAATGGAGGTCGGTTGGATGACCAGCGGGAGCCTGATTGGCTCGATTGAGAGGTAAGATAGGTTTAGGACTGCCCGATTTTGGGATCACGTTGAAAGTCGTGGGGCAGCTTAAAACATCTTTTGATCTAAAATATGTGAACCGAGAGTCACATAGTGTCAGACAACCAGCTCAGGGTAAAACCTTACAAACACCGGCATATAGAGACCAATAGTGGTCAGACACAGTCAGGTATAACTACAACACCGCCATATAGAGACCACATGAGGTCTGACACCAGCTCAGGTATAACCTACAACACCACATATAGCAGACCACATTGTTTTAGACACCAGCTCAGGTGATAACCTACAAACTCTGCCATATAAAGACACATAGTGGTCAGACACCAGCTCAGGTATAACCTACAACACCACCATTATAGAGACCACAATAGAGGTCAGACACCAGCTCAGGTATAACATACAACCTCCGGCATATAGGACCACAAAGAGGTCAGGACACCAAGCTCAGGTATACCTACAACACGCCATATATAGAGACCACATAGGGTCAGACACAGCTCAGGTATAACCTAAACAAGCCACCTATAGAGACACATAGTTTTAGACACCAGCTCAGGTATAACCTACACACCGCCATATAAAGACACATAGTGGTTAAGACTCCAGCTCACGGTATACCTACAAACACGCCATATAGAGACCACATAGTGGTCAGACACCAGATCAGGTCGATAACCTACAAACCACCGCACATATAGAGACCACATTGTGGTAAGACACCAGCTCAGGTATACCTAAAACACCACCATATAGAGACCACATTAGTTTTCAGGAATCCAGCTAAGGTAGTAACCTACAACACTGACCATATAAGACAACTAGTGTCAGACAACAGCTCAGGTAAACCTAAAACCACCTATAGAGGACCACATAGAGGTCAGGACACCTGCTCAGTTATAACCTACTTACACCGGCATATAGAGGACCACAAAGAGGTCCAGACACCAGATCAGGTATATCCCTTCAACACCGCCATATAAGGGAGACCACATAGAGGTCAGACACCAGCTCAGTATATACCTACAAACACCCACCATATAGAGACCACTTAGATTTCAGACACCAAGCTCAGGTATAACCTACAAACACCGGCCATATAAAGACCTCATAGTGGTCAGACACCAGCTCAGGTATAACCATACAACAACCGCCATATAGAGGGACCACCATAGTGGTCAGGACAGCTGCTAGGTATAAAACTACAACACCACCATATAGGTGACACTAGAGGTCGACACCAGCTCAGGTATAATCCTACAACACACTGTATAGAGCCACATAGAGGTCAGACAGCAGCTCAGGTATAACCCACCAACACCACCATATAGAAACCACATAGAGTTAGGTCCAGACAACAGCTCAGGTATATCCTACAAAACCACCATATAGTATAGAGACCACATAAGGTCATACACACAGCCAGGTATAACCTACATCACCGCCAATATAGAGACACAAATTGTGGTCTGACACCAGCTCATGTATAACCTACAAAACACCGCCATAATAGAGACCACATAGAGGTCAGGACACCAGCTCAGGTAACATACACATTTACTCGTGAAATACAGCACTGATCCAAATATAGAAGTAAAATAACCATGAAATCAGGGACTCGCCGGAGATGTTCAATCTGATGAGTTGTTCTCTTCTCTTATGATCCGTTCTTATTCTTTTCTTCCTGCATCTGTTCAAACCACCATGATGACTTGTCCGGAACAGCTCATCCCTGCTGAAATTACACACAAATATCTTAGAATCCTTAATTTTCCGAAGCCCTCTTATCTATTCCCACTCTGTACAAACTTACCAGGGTGGGAGAGCGGGGTACATGCCATAATTAGAGCGTCTAGTATCCTAAGGGTTTAGAGGGTGGGGAAAGGACTAACCCCCTGAAGATTATTGCACAACTATGGGCTGCTGCACCTCTCAATTATTATTACAGGTTGATAGACAAGACCCTAGGTAGGTAGGGCCAAAAAGGCAAGTGCCCCAATCTTGTAGGTAGGTGGTTTCTACCAGTTAGGTAAACTGTAGGTAGTTAGGGTCCCTGTTAGATAGGCACTGCAAACAGTTAGGGACACCTTTAGGTAGTATTCAGGCAGTTAGGGCTTCCCATGAATTAGTATCACAGGCGTTAAGGCCTCTTAGGTAGTCTTGCAGGCAGCTTTAGGGGGTCTTCCTTTAGGTAGTATACAGGTAGTTAGGGGCCTCCTTTTGCTAGTGTGATGGAAGTCATGCCCCCCCCCCCCCTCTGGCTACTGTGTAATGGTAGTCAGGGCCCCTTTAAGTATTTAACGTGCCAGGGCCCCTTTGTAGTACGGGCCCTCATGTAGGTAGTTCAAGGACATTCCTTTAGGTATTCAGGGCCCACTTGTAGTCTGCTGCCCCATAGTAGGTAGTAGGGCCACCTTGTAGCAAGGGGGCCCCCCTTGTAGCAAGGGACCCCCTGTAGGTAGCAAGGGACCCTTGTAGTCAGGGCCCCTTTTGTATTCAAGGCCCTCTTTGTAGCCAGGCCCTCTTTGTAGCCAGGGCCCACATTGGTAGGCCAGCCCCCCTTGTAGCCAGGGCCCCCTTGAAGGTAGTCTGGGGCCCCCTTGTAGACAGGGCACTTTAGGTAGCCAGGGCCCCCTATAGGTAGACAATGGGGCCCCCCTTGGTAAGTCAGGGACCCCCTTGTAGCCAGGGCCCCCCTTTAGGTAGCCAGGGCCTCACCTGTTAGGTAACCATGGGCCCCCCTTGTATTCTGGGGCCCCCCTCTGTAGTCAGGGGCCAACTTGTAAGCCTAGGGCAACCCTTTAGGTAGCATCGGCCCCCCTTTAGGTTGCCAAGGGCCCCTTTGTAGTCAGGGGACCCTTGTAGCCAGGGCTCCCTTTAGGTAGCCAGGGCCTCCCTTTAGGTAGCCAATGGGCCACATTGTGAGTCATGGCCCCCTTGTAGTCAGGGCCCCTTCTGTAGCCAGGGCACCATTTAGGTAGCCATGGCCCACCTTTAGGTTGCCATGGGCCCCCTTGTAGTCAGGGGCCACCTTGTAGACAGGGACCACTTTTATGGTAGCAGGGCCCCCTCGTAGGTAGCAGGGCACCCTAGGTAGCCAGGGACCCCTTGTAGTCGGGGGCCCCCCTTATAGCAGGGACCCCCCTTGTAGCCAGGGACCCCTGTAGTCAGAGCCCCCCTTGTAGCGGGGACCCCCTTGTAGTCAGGGACCCACCCTTGTAGTCAGGGACCTCTGGTTGTCAGGTCCCCTCTGTTGATCAGGGACCGCTGTAGTCAGGACCCACCCTCTGTAGCCAGGGACCCGACCTCTGTAATCAGAGGACCCCCCTTTAGCAGGGACCCCCCTGTAGTCAGGACACCCCCCTCTGTAAGCCCGGGACCCCCTGTAAGCCAGGGACCCCCCCCCCTTGTAGCCAGGGACCCCTGCAGGTCAGGAACCCCCCCTATGTAGCCAGGGTCCGCCATCTGTAGCCAGGGACCGCCTCTGTAGCCAGGGAACTGTAGTAGGACCCCCCTCTGTAGCCTGGGACCCCCATCTGTAGTCAGGTCCCCCCTCTGTAGCAAGGGCCCCCTGTAGTCTGCGGCCACCCCTTTGTAGCCAGGGCCCACCCTTGTGTCAGGGACCCTTAGTAGTCAGAGCCCCCCCTTTTAAGCCAGTTAAAAAAACAAAACAAAAAACAACAACACTTTCTATTACCTGGGTCGGCATCCTTCATGCTCGGCCGCTCCGAGGCTCCGTACTGCGCCATGCATAGCGGTTTGCGGTGAAGGCGTGACGTCACCGCGCCCGCCTACGTCTGCAGTAGGGGCCGGCGCCTGGCAGGCTGAAGGCTAATGCGTTCAGGCTGCGGGGAGATCTTTGGAGCACAAGCGCTATGGCGCTGCGGCTCCGCTGGACACAGCGCAGCCAGGAGGTAGGGTGACATTAAGTCCCCAGACTCCCGGGGCGTCTCTGGGCGCTCGGGGACGCAGGTCCCTGGGCGCAACAGGGACGATGCGCGGAGCGGCCCCGGGAGCGACGGGTCAATGCCTCCGAGGCCCACAGCGGTCTCAGGGGAGGCCAGCGGGGGATCCCCCTGTCCCCCGGCGGGCCCAGTCCGAGCTGGTGTCATGGTGTTTTGGACTGGATGCAGAAGAAAAGGCAAAGTGAACGACTCATCAGAAAAGACGTCACCTGTGAGTCATTGGATGTAACTGCACTATAATCTCTTATACTGTATGTCTGCAGAGCCTGTTTACATTGGTAATTACCACTGTATGGCGGTCATATTGATCTTTGTATATGTTTTATTCATAAGGTGTGGGGTATTTTCAGTCACTATGTGGGGGTAATTTGTGGTCTTGTTCTGCTGGTATATTCGGGTTCTTATGTAATAGCGTTATTGGTAATGTTGGTCTTGGTATAGTGGGATCTGTTTGGTAGCAGTATGATAGTGATATGTATGGTAAGGTATTTGCTCCTTGTATTATCAAGTAACTGCATGACTATTGTTAACAGGCACCGGTAAATGTTTGTGGTCGGGGGAAGGGTTAGCGGGGGGGGGAACCCTTCCAAAAGTGTGCAATTGGGCCCATCCTTCTCTAGTTGCACCCTTGTACTTCTCCATTCTGAAACCAGAGTTTCAGGGGCCTGTTCCCAAGATAGGTGTGGATCCCAGAGGTGGAACCCGCACCTATACCACATTGATGGCATATCCAATCAATATGTCATTAATGTGTGAGATGGGAAAACCCCTTTAAGGATTGATCTGGGGACTAAGTACTATATTATGGGAGTTACACAGGTTGTATAAGGTTTGTGCGGTCCTATTATGTGTTATAAATGTGACGCTAGTCAGGATGGTATTTTCCAGAAGGTATATTTTTCTTCTAACTAAGGGGCCGTTTACACGGCAGTGGACAAATACCAGCCGGTTTGCCGGCCGGTATTTGTCCGGTTTTGTGGCCGTGCCCACAGCCGCCGGGGGGACGGCTTTTCTCCGCAAAGAGTGGAGAACGGGCCCTCCCCCTCCCATTGAGATGCACATGTTCCATCCGGAAACCGGACGGAAGATTGTGCATGTTCAATGTTTTGTCGCCGGTCCGCCTGTGACAAAACCGCCGGGCGGAAAACCCGTGCAGTGGGGACATGCCCTAACCAATTCAATATGACAAAGGTGGACCCGTATATTAGGAAAATTATTCTTCTTTATTCCAAAAATGACATACTTTCATACAATCAATAAAAGCATCGCATGTATCAGTCAAAGACTAGTAGAGTTAGGTTGCATAACAGGTAAATACCTTAGTAGCGCTTCACTGTTTTTTGTAGGACAAGGGAGTAGCATGGACAACCGGCCGGGTGAACACCGCAATGATGCAACGTTTCAAGGGATCAACCCTCTTTCTCAAGCTTTGTCATATTGAATTGTTTGGACTATGGGAATCCCAGGGAAGATCCCAAAGTGAGACCCAGGAACGTATAGGTTGCTTACAATTATATAAAGGCGGTTGTATATTTATCTATTGACATGCCTAACCCTCACAAGGTGGTATTATCCCAAAACACATACATTTTTTATAGGAGAACTTAAGCTAGTTCACTGAAATTATGAGAAATGAGCATAAAGGTTTGTGGTTACTAATGGTACACAGTCCTGTGGATCCATGCACAGTATGATGTCTGTGATACTCACAGCTGATATATATTTGGATGGTTAATTATTTTGTCAAACTGCCATTAAAAATGTCAACTTTGCTTAATCACATGCACACACAAAACCCACAGTGTGTCAGAAACTTTACTTTGTAGAACATTTTATAAGTGTTTTTTGCATGACTTGTACCTTGTTGTTTGTTTGACTTTTGTCCTAGCATTGCTTGAAAGCATTGCCTGACGAAAATTACAGTACAGAAACGAAGTGAATCGCTTTTACATGTTCTGCATGAGTAATAAAAGAAGGAATGCTAATTCCTTATCAATCCGTGTAAAGTAGATTTCAATTCTCAGTGGCCCACACTGAAAGAACATACAAAGGTCAGCAGTGCCCAACATTAAGGAGTATAATGTAGCATCTCTTTGAGATACTTACCTGGCCTCCAATAAAGCATTAAAGGTGTTTTGCCACAATGTAATGTTGATGTGGGATCCTCCAAAATGGGTATTTAATCACTTTTCTAAATATATGTGATTACAAAAAAGTGAAACCTGTGGAGCTACAGCATTGCTCAGTCCCCCTTAGTTTCCTGAAAATTTACATTAGACACGACCAGGACACTGAAAGGAGTTGATCTGGCCGCGCTTGCATGTTTGCACTTCTTATCTGATGACAGAGAATATGAAGGAGCTTGCAAGGGGCTGGGGAGAAAGTGCAGTGTATGAGGCTCTCTGCTGTATAAAGAATTCACTGATTGTAATGTAATTATTTGAGTAAACTTTGCAGACGCTCCCTGTTCCTCGCTCTCTGCTCACCCCGCTCCCTCTCACCCCTGCAGCCGTTCATGACTCAGCATGCTTTGTTTAACTTCTCTCCTGAGCAGATAAGAGGTAAGGAACTCACTTTGTGGCAAAATCCCTTTAACATTCTGCATGTAGCAAAAATGTCTGATAAAAATATAAGTGGTCTAATAGTATCATGAAGATTACCTATTTGTATACGGGCACTCCCTAACTTACAAACCACGAATTACAAATGTGTCTTAGTTACAAATGGAGGCTTTAATGGGGTGTTACTCAGCGCACACGATTATATATAGTCCACTGCTTTAAAAATGATTTAAACTAGTATCTGGAGTTTATTATAAGGATACTAAGTACTCAGAGCACATGAGATGCCCCAGGCCTGCTTGAGGATTTTAAATGCTTCACTGCTGCCCTGTATAGGTTACAACAAACCCTACGTATCCCTGTCTTGCTCCTCATGTTGTCCTATAACGCCAGTAACTGCCTGCAGACACAAGCTTGAAGAAAGCGGTGGTATCGTGGCTGCACCACGGCTGTTCCTTTTGTATCCTGGATTGATGGCAATTGTACTTGCATCCTCTCATACCTTATAAGGTCAGTGCAGTTTCTTAACCCCTTGCAGCCGCAGCCAGTTTTGGCCTTACTGACACAGCCCCATTTTGAAATACTGTCATGGTCACTTTATGCGAAAATAACTTTTTGATACTTTTACTTATCCATGTGATTCAGAGACTGTTTTCTTGTGACACATTGTGCTTTAAGTTAGTAAGAAACTTTGGTTCATACCTTGTTTATGTGAAAAATGTCAAAATATTGTGGAAATTTTCAAAATTTGCCATTTTCAAAGTTCAAAAATTTCTGCGCATAAGACAGTTAGTATTCCACACATCACAACTTATAGCTAGCATCTACCATAAGTCTTCTGTAGGTTAGTATTTTTTTACAACATTAGGGTGCTTTGAAATTTATAGTAATTTTTCACATTTTCAAGAAAATTTGAAACATAGATTTTTTTAGGGACCAGTCCAGTTCTGACATGGCTTTAAAGGGCCTGTTTGTTAGATACCCTATAAATGACTCCATCTAAGAAACTACACCCCTTATAGTATTCAAAACAGCATTTAGGAAGTTTATAAACCCTCTAGGTGTTTCACAGAAATTAAAGCAAAGTGCAGTGGAGATTTCACAATTTTTACTTTTTTTCCTATTTTTTTTTTTCAATTTTTATCCATTATTCACTGGAACACGGTAGATGTGACCATGGAAATACAGCTTAATATTGATTCTCCAGATTCTGCCGTTTTCAGAGATATCCCATATGTGGCCCTAAGGCGATAATTGACTTAACCACAAGCCTCAGAGTAGGAGGAGCACTTACTGAACTTTGGGGTCTTCTTTTCATTACAATTTTTTTAGGCACCATTACAGGTTTTCAGACACCCTAGGATTCTAAAAGTTAATAAACACCCCTAAAAAGACCCCATATTTAGTGAGTACAGATGCTTCATGTTTTTTTTAGCGTTAGGCTCTGAAAATTATAAATACATTTTTTTCCACCAATCTGCAATTTTGGCTGAAATTTTTATTTTTACAAGGAATCCTAGAAAAAACACCCCAAAATTTGTTATGCAATTTCTTCCAAATTTGGCAATACCCTATATGTGAGAGTAAACCGCTGTTTTAGCACATGGCGGGATGTACAAGGGAGGGAGTGCTATTTGGCTTTTGGAACACAGATTTTGGGGGGGTGCCATGTCTTATTTGCAAAGCCCCCAAACTACCAGAACAGATGAAATCTTCAAGAATTTGCCCCATTTTGGATTCAACATGCATCATAGATCTCATCTAGAGGTGTGTTGGGCATTTTGGGCGTACAGTTGTTCCATAGTTTTTTTTATGCATTGGGCCATGAAAATGGGTGGGGGAAAAACTGCAGTTGTGCCATTTTTTTGGTCTCCATTTTTACAGCATTCACCATGCAGTGTAAATGACATGATAACTTTAATATGCAAGTCAGTACAATTACAATGATATACATATAGTTTTTTTATGTTTTATTACTTTTACACTATAGGAATTCATTTATAAAAAATTGAGTTTTCATGTTGTCCTATTCTGACAGCCATAACTTTTTTTTATTTTTCTATATACGGAGCTGATTATGGGCTTGTTTTTTGCAGGATGAGTTGATGTTTTTATTGTTACTATTATGGGTTGAATATGATGCTTTGATCGCTTTTTATCAAGGCTTTTGTAAGGTGTTTTGAACAAAACAAAGCAATCCTGGTAGTGTTTTTTGTTTTTATTTATTTCGGTGGTCACCGAAGCTAACTTTACTCTGCAGGTTGATATGATTACAGCGAGTCCCAATTTGTATGTATTTTATGTTTTATTGCTGTTACACAATAAAAACAGTCCTCAGAAAAAATATATCACCAGTCCCAATATGTGCAAAATTTGCTTTTATATTAAATATATTCAAACATCCGTACAATTTCTTGGATTTTCAATAAATATTTCCCAAATATAAATATTTCCCAGATCAGTCTGCTATAGTGTTTCATGCCATTCTCATATTGTTAATTTATTATTTTATTGTATCCATTTAGAATGGTATAAATATGCTCTATCTGTAAACACTCACGTACCTGTGGTGGGAGGATCTTCCTGTTGAGCGCCGGTCTGAGAAAGGAGGAGTTATTCTCCGAAACGTCATCTGAGGCGCCCAGACGTGAGGATGTGTATCGAAGACACAAGCAACCACTCTCTTTGCAAACTATCACATGTTTAACATGGTCATGAGATGTTTTTGGCACTGATGTGCTGTAAATGATGTTTGAATACTGTTGAGCACAGGTTTAATGTTTTAATATTTATTGAAAATCCAAGAAATTGTACAGATGTTTGAATATATTTAATATAAAAGCAAATTTTGCA
This sequence comes from Phyllomedusa bahiana, assembly GCA_025379985.1. NCBI lineage: Eukaryota > Metazoa > Chordata > Amphibia > Anura > Hylidae > Phyllomedusa > Phyllomedusa bahiana. The sequence continues at coordinate 39,659 of JAODAL010023346.1, read as the reverse complement.
CATGTTGGGACTGGTGATATATTTTTTCTGAGGTCTGTGTTTAGGGGTAGTGGAGAAAAAAACCCAATCTCCAGCCCATATCCTGTGTCTCTATTGAATTATTGCAGTCAAAGTTTACTTTAACACAATAAAAACACTTTTCTTTCAAAAAGGAAAACACGTTTTTGCATCGCCATAGTCTGAGAGCCATAACCTTTTGATTTTTCTGTGTTTGGAGATGTGTATGAGCTTGTTTTTTGCCGGATGATTTCACCATTTTACTAGTACCATTTTTTGGGCGACAAGGCTTTTTGATCACTTTCAAATCCGTTTTTTGAAAGCCGGGGTGAAGAAAATACTGTAATCCTAGTAGTGTTTTTTATTTATAAGTTTACCCTGTGGGTCGACACAATTATGGCCATACCCAATTTATATAATTTTTTTTTATGCTGAAGTGCTTTAAAAACAGAAAAAAGTGTTTTTATTGTGTAAAACAATATTTATGCGTCACTATCTTCTGATAGGCATAACTTTTTTTTTATTTGTCCTTATACAGACCTTTTAAGTTTTTTTTTTTTCAGGACCGGCGTTTTCATTGGTAACACTTTGGCATTTATATGACTTTTTGATCGTTTTTTTATTCCATTTCATGCCCTGCGAGATGAACGAAAACTGCTGCTCTTTGCCTTTTTTTAATTTTTTTTTAGACGTTCACCATGCAGGTTGAAAAACATGACATACTTATAGGGTATGTACTTTATGTATTTTTGATCTTTTTTTTGGGGGGGGGGGGGAATTGCCAATTGTAAAGGGGAAAAGAGAGGTGTACTTGTTTTTATTTTATCTTTTGCTTTACTTTTTTTTTTTTTTTTTTTACCTCTATGTACTTTTTCACTTTTTTTTTTTACTCATCCTCAAAGGGGAATTGTATTAGGGTGCTTTCACACAGCACAGTTTTGGTGCAATATTAACTGCGCTACATTTAAACTGCATTATTTATTATTATTAACGCAAGCTTTATTCACTTATCTAAACTGTTTGGAATCATTTAGTGTGTTTGTAATCCACAAGACTTCAAACACAGTAATTGATTACTGACTTGAAACACCTTTCTGAACAATTTAGACAACTGAAAGAATCTTGCTGGTAATAAAGGCAGTTTAATAGGAGCGCAGTTAAAACTGCACTAAAACTGCGCTGTGTGAAAGCAGCCTTAGGGTATATTCACACGGCGTGCTGAGTCCGTGTGAACCTACACTTTTTTATACGTGTTTGGATCCATCTGTCGGACCCTAAACGGACCCAAAGACGTATCTAATAATGTGCAATGTGATTTACATTGCTTTTTAATATGAAACAGACATCGGTGTTCACACGAGTGATCACTGATGCGTGTCTCAATGCGTGTTTCGGATCCATGCCAAGAATTGACATGTCAATTCTTAGTCCGAAAGACGCAGCAGGAGCCCTATTTTAAACTATAGAGTGCAATCCTGCTGCATCCAATACACATCCAAACACACAGCTGCGTATTGGATACGTGTTGGACCCATTTTGGATTCGATCAACGCTGAGTTTTTGGATGCGAATTTTGGATCCAACACGGATCCAAAATTGGATCCATAAACGCTGTGTGAAGGGCCTCTAACTGTCAATCACTTTGCCCTGTCTTGCAAACAGGGAAGCCATTGGCAGCTGTGATCACATCATGGCAGTGTCGATGGAGACAGACGGAGCTCCCTCCCTCTGTCTTTCCCATAGCTGCCACGGTCGAGATTGATTGCGGCAGCTAAGGGGTTAATCGCTAGCGGCCAAGTGAGCTCCGCTAGCGTGGGGGCCATCTCTAATATACAGCTGGTTCCATGCTGCGATTGTACAGGCCCCACTTGAGAACCCGCACAATGTCCAGGACGTCCAGGGAAGTCACTTCCCGCTAGGGCGTACAGATACGTCCAAAGTAGGAAAGGTATTAAGCGATAGCTAGGGCGGCATGCTGGAACTTGTTGTGCTGCATAGAATCACTGTAAAGCACTGTAGACACTACAAAATATGCTTATATTTATATAAACCCTATGGTTTGTGACCTCATACTACAAACTATAGGGTCCTAATCATATGGGTGCAGAATCTACAAGTACCATCATGTTGCACTAGATATCCTGTAATGTCCACAAACTGGCACAGGCATAGTTTGCCTCAGACATCTGCCATAAAACTTAATGTCTCAACATGTAATTTCTGCCCCCATATCATTAGGACATGTAGTCAACACTCGGCAGGGGTCGATTTTTTTCTTACCCACATATAGATGACTCTGATATAAGTGTACAGGCTTTTATGTGTGGGTACGATAGAAAAGAAATCATCCCTCCATCAGTGTTAGATACATGTACTAATCCGATTGTTCGAACAGCATGGGTGTAGCTTGTACAATAGCAGTGATGTAAATCTGAAAATGTGCGTGATGTTTTGACCCGGGTTGGCTTTCTTTCGGCCACAGCAAGGCTTTCCCATGTTACTTTAGTGGTGTTGCATGCTATACGCTGCAGCTTGCATATGTGCTATCAAATTCTCTTCCTCCAGATATGACCGGAAGAAAGCCAACCCTGGCCAAAACACTTGCGCAGTTCTTCCCGTTCTTTTCTATGACAGTTCTGAACAAAGGCAAGCAAGTGTGCTCAGCTGTGGAACTCCCATAGACATGAATGGGGGAGAGTTGCGCAGGCATGGCCATCTCCTATCTTCTATTGAGGCCAGCTCCACAGGGGATTCTGCTTCATGGCAAAACCCCTTTAGGGCATGTCTCAACTGCAGAGGACAAATACCGGTCGGTTTATCCGACCTGTATTTGTCCTGTTTTAGTGCCGTCACCACATCCGAAAACCGGATGGAAGAATGTGCATGTTAAATGTTTTTCGGACGGCGCAAACCGTCTAAAAAACCGGCCACAAACCCATGCCGTGGGGACATGCCCTTAAGGTAAGTGTACAACTAAGAATGTGATAGGCAAGCCCAATGGTCTGGAACATCTTTTCTTCATTTTTATGCCTTTTTTGTATAATCTCCCAATTTAGATCGAAAAAGTGGTGTAAATTATAACGGAAACCTACGCCGGCTCTAACAGCTGGTATAGATTTTCTTTTAATGATCAGGGACACTCAAAAATGTGCTAAATGTATTAAGAAGCTTACACTCTAGTGCTTTTTACATTAGGATCTGCATATGAAACACTTATTTTATAGGGATTTTTCAAGATTTGTTAAAACCTCCCTACCACCTCCCACTGTGCTAAAATAGCCCATACTTACCTCTCCCATCACCACCATTCCAGCGCTGCCAAAGCTCCAGTGTCCCACCTCCTTCCCCAGTCTCTCATGATGACATCACATATATGGTTCACATGATGGTTGGTGGTCACATAGAGCCACATGTATGAAAACTGTCTAGGTCTAAAATTCACTTTGTTGCCCATAGCAAACAATCAGAGCACCCGTTTGATTTTTCCAGAGCACTATATGAAATGAAATGGGCGCTCTGTTTGCTATGGGCAACAAAGTGAGTTTTAGACCTAGACAGTTTTCATTCATGTGGCCCATAGTGTTCATGCAGGCATCTGACTACTGAGGGCAAAGATTGGTTGCAGCATAATGTGATCCATTAACGTGGCATCATCCATGATGAACCGGGGGAAGACTGGAGGTCTGGCAGCGCTGGGAGGGTGGTGATGGGTAAATGTGGGTTATTTTTTATTATTTTAGCACAGTGGTAGGGAGGGTTCTTAAAGTCTTGGAAAACCGCTTTAATAAATGTTCCCATAGTAAATATAAGCTTAGTAGATCCATAAATGTGTTTAATATACGTAGAGTCCTTGACTTCTGTGTGTTCCTATTGTTGGTAGAAACTTGTACCCTCCCAGTCCAGTTGGCAGGTGACGGCAGCATTAAAGGTTAACGCCTCTTGCAGAACAAACTGTGCAGAGGGACAGCTGTTCAATAAAGCATGATAAGACCTTCAATTCCCTGTAAACACATTCAGTAAACATTTGCACTCATGGTGAGAAGCTAGAACAAGTACTGTATTGCATCACTGTGATAACTGGACTGCGATGTGTAAAGTCTCATGTGAATCGTCTTCTCTTACTGTAATCCAGAAATTGAGCTGCATGAAAGGGAGATAGATTTCTGGTAACTCATTTTTTGCTCCGAGCCCTATTTATCAGTCCTCATCCTTTGATGAGCTTTAGGGTATGTTCACATGCGTATTATTAATGCAGTACTGCAGCACCATAGATGCTTTTGTTGCGCTGTTGAAATGACAGGCTTGCAAGCGTGTAATTTCAACATGAAATTGATGTGCAATGGCCCAAACCAGATTTCTGCATCATATACTTTACATATACTTTTATAGCGCGTATAGGCCTGAAAGAATTAACGTGTCAATTCTTTTCAGGTGCCCGCAAAAATCCAAGAGTAAAATACGCGCTGTGTGATTGACAAGGTGTATTTTACATTGTAGTCTATGAGAAGTGTATTGTACATTGTTTTGGGAGTATTTTGGCACATGTTTCGGTGGGAAATCCACACAAAAATTCCTTCCAAAATACACCGTGTGAACATACCCTTAGGCAGTAGCGTCACATTGTTATGACCACTAGCTCCTATCCAGAGTACAGCACAGGCAGCAGCTAGATGGGCTGGGAGTGACTCCATAAGGTTGTGGTAGGTTGTCACAGGTACCTGGAGCCATGCTGACTGCATCCTACAGCTGCTGGATGGTGCGTGAGGAAGGATTCATAGGGTGAACACAACCATCGAGGTGGTCCCAGATGCTCAACTGGGTTCAAGTCTGGACAATAAGGGGTCCAGGGTAGTGCTTTAAAGTCTTGGTCATGCTCTTCTACTCCTTCATTGGAGTCCAGCTATGTTTAATTAAACTGATTGGACGTGATTAGGAAAGGCACACACCTGTCTATATAAGACCTCACAGTGCATGTCAGAGCACATGAGAATCATGAGGTCTGAGGAACTGCGCAAAGAGCTCAGAGATAGAATTGGGGCAAGGCACAGGTTACAAAAGAATTTCTGCAGCACTCAAGGTTTCTAAGAACACAGTGGCCTCCATAATCCTTAAATGGAAGAAGTTGTTTGGGACGACCACAGCTCTTCCTCGACCTGGCCGTCCAGCCAAACTAAGCAATCGTGGGAAAAGAGCCTTGGTGAGAGAGGTAAAGAAGAACCCCAAGGTCACCGTGGCTGAGCTCCATAGATGCAGTAGGAAGATGGGAGAAAGTTCCACAAAGTCAGCTATCACTACAGCTCTCCACCAGTCGGGACTTTATGGCAGAGTGTGCTGACGGAAGCCTCTCCTCAGTGCAAGACATAGGAAAGCCGCATACAGTTTGCAAAAAAACACATGAAGGACTCCCAGACTATGAGAAATAAGATTCTCTGTCTGATGAGACAAAGATTGAACTTTTTGGTGTTAATTGTAAGCGGTGGAGAAAACCAGGCACTGCTCATCACCTGCCCAATACAATCCCAACAGTGAAACATGGTGGTGGCAGCATCATGCTATAGGGGTGTTTTTCAGCTTCAGGGACAGGACGACTGGTTGTAATTGAAGAAAAGATGAATGCGGCCAAGTACAGAGATATCCTGGATGAAAACCTCTTCCAAAGCGCTCTGGATCTCAGACTGGGCCAAAGGTTCTTCTTCCAACAAGACAATGACTCTAAGCACACAGCTAAAATAAGAAAGCAGTGGCTTCAGAACAACTCGGTGCCCATTCTTGACTGGCCCAGCCAGAGCCCTGACCTAAACCCGATTGAGCATCTCTGGAGAGACTTGAAAATGGCTGTCCACCAACACTCACCATCCAACCTGAGGGAACTGGAGAGGATCTGCAAGGAAGAATGACAGAGGATCCCCAAATCCAGGTGTGAAAAACTTGTTGCATCATTCCCCAGAAGACTGATGGCTGTACTAGCTCAAAAGGTGCTTCTACTCAATACTGAGCAAAGGGTCTGAATACTTAAGACCATGTGATATTTCAGTTTTTCTTGTTTAATAAATTTGCAAAAATATCCACATTTCTGGTTTTTTTTTCTTCCACGATGGGTGGGAGGGGGGCAGAGTGTATATTAATCAGCAAGAAAATGTTTCATTGCAGCCATTTGACAAGATCAAATAAGAGTGAAAAATTGAAAGGGGTCTGAATACTTTCCATACCCATTGTATCACACACATTTATAACTAACAAGCCAGCTCATCACACATGACTTCCTTCATGAGCTACACACTGCCAACTGAATATATTAACGCTACTCAGACAGGTGAGGGTAAAATGCTGGCACTTAGGTAATGTGTTTTTCAAAGTGTTTATGTGCAGTTTAATGTTGGTCGTGTATAATTTCCTAAGGTGTCTCAAAATGTGTACACTAAGGTACTTCAGGGTAGATCAATTCTATCAAACGCTAAACCCTGAGACGCACAATGGAGGCTTAGAGGTTCCTTTCTATGCTCCCCGAAAATTTTTTTTTTAAATAGCGGCATTGTGACAGTTTGGGGTGTGTGATTACAATATGTCTAAAAATGTGCCAACATTTATTCTTCTCAAAACCTTCTATAGGAGAGGTCATTTTATCATATCATAGGTATTTTCTGTGTCTAAACTCAACAGCATAGCCACTGGTTGGGTTTTGTGCTCACGTTGTAGCCACTTTTGCAGATCTGAAATTATTAATATGTCCACACGACATATGTAAAATGCTTTTCAATGGTTTTGGGGGATGGTTCTGTCCGCATTTTGCGGATTCGCCCATCATCTATAACCATTGTATTGCACACCTTCCGCCTGAAAACCGGGCGGAAGATTGTACATGTTCCAAATTCTTCGGAATGGTGGTGGCTGAAAATCCGTCTGGCTGAAAATGCGTTCAGTGTAGACTTCTGAATGGATTTTTGAATAAAGTCTATGAGGATGGTTTCTTGTCAGTTTTCAGATGGTTTCCAAATCCGCAAACTGTCTTACAATCTGACCAAGAATCCATGTCATATGGACGGACCCTAAAGGGGTATTCTCATCAGATTGTACAGGCAGCTCCAGGCTCCCACTTCCTGTTCAGGCTTTGGGCGGTTCTGTAGCAGTGATTGGCATATCAGCTCTACTATTCCTAGTTTAGCCTGATAGAGGGATATTGGTGATAGGGGGCCTAAACAACAGAGCAGACAGCTATAGAAATCTAGAGGGTTATAGTTTGTCAGTAGGGAACATAAACAAGCTCCTATGCTGCTAAAAAGGCACAGCAGGGAGAAAGGCCGCTACCACGTGGCCATGGGGATGGACAACAAACCGGATAGACCGACCGGTATTTGTCCTCTGTCGTGTAAATGTGCCCTAATGGACTTTGTATATTCTCCCTGTGTTTGTGTGAGTTTCGTCCACACTCCAAAAAAGTGATATGGTGGATGAATGTGGAATTTAGATTGTGACCTAAAATGAGGACCCAGAACAATGTAATTAGTGACAATATATGTGCAGTGCTGCATAAATAAAAAAAAGTAAGCTATCCTAAAAAAGGAGCAATGCATGGCTGAGTATCACTTCTCTCCTCACACAGTTTTCAATGTACCCATACTTACCTTTTCAGGAGTATCTCTTGGAGAATGACAACATCTGGGCAAAGTCTTTTAAGATGGGTCAACACTTTTCTCCATTTGATCAGTATATTTAAGCCAACCAAGTGCCACAATAGAAACATCAGATATGGTGACGTATGAAAGGTTTCATGTTGTTTGAGTACCTCTCCTGTTTTTTTAGGCTAAGTCCTGTTCAAACATATAATAATCAAGAAGTTCCCTATCACTCCTTTTGGTGCCAGGAAATGGCAGAAGCAGTTGAATGACATTCATGCTGGATTCTACACACCTGAGAAATAAAAGAAGTACACGTGACAGAGCACCAGAATGAAATGATAAAAATTTAAATAAACACAATGGGGCACATTTATTATGGCAATTGCACCATATCTACTGACTTTGTTGGGAGCATGCTTGGTGGCAGGTTCTAATAGGAAGCAATCAAAAGTTGTTTAACTCCTTAATGACCGCGCACCGTCTTTTGGCGTCAGCCGGTGCGGGTCGTTCGTCTGCAGCGACGTCTTTTGGCGTCACTGCAGACATTGGAGTTTGCGGCGCCAGGCGCTGCAGCTGCGTTGGGATCGGAGCTGTACTACACAGCCCCGATCCCAGAGCATCTCCTGCAGGCACCGGGGAGCGGAGGAAACCTCTGCAATCCGGTGCTTTAACCCTTTGATTGCGGCGGATCGTTACCGCAGTGCAATCAAAGGGTTTCCCTGCTCTGTCGGGTGATCGGAACACCCGGTGACCCGACAGAGCCTAGAGAACGGCTGCACAGTCAGCCCTGGGAACCTAGAATGGCCCCAGAGCTGTCTGTGTATGAAGCCGGTGACCAGGACAAACTGTGTAGTGTCCTAATCACTGCCTGTGTCAGATTGATACAGATTAGAATGTATTAGCATATATGAATATGCTAATACATTACTAAGTGTAAAAAAAAAATTAAAAAATGTAAAACAGTTCTCCCTTTATGGGAGTAAAAAAAAACATAAAGTGTAAAAAAAAAAAGAATAAAAACATAAATAATAAAATAAAAATAAATATTTAATAAAAAATAATTGTGCATAAATTACACACACACAAAAAAAACCTACACATATTAGGTATCCACACGACCGTAATAACCTGTAGAATTAATCTAACAAGTTATTAGGTGTGAAATGTGAATGGTGTAAAAAAACAAAATACAAAAACATTTGTTTAAAAAATAAATAAAAAATACTGCAACTATTTATGTTAACTTAAACTATTCCCCCATAAAGTACAACTTGTCTCGAATAAAACGAGGCCTCATCCAAATAAAAAAGTTACAACTGTTGAAACACAAGGAGGCAAAAACTAAAAAAATGTTCAGGTCATTAACTACTTTTCAGGCATTTGGCTTAAGAGGTTAAACAAGTTAAGTGGCTCACAGGTGATATCTTCTCTGATTGGAGTTGTTGACTTTTCACACAGACTGCGCCCCTTGATTCCCTCTCCCACACAGACTACTCTTCATGCCCCCTCTATAACAGACTGCTCTCTGCCAAATTGGTCTGTGCTTTCCATGCCTCCGTTTTCACACACTGCTCCCCATCCCCTCAACCTCTCCACCTCGTTCAGGTTCCTAGATTACTTCTACCACAGCAGCACGGATCACAGCAGCAGCTGAATTAGAAGTAAACACTATCCCCTCCTGTGCAATTATGTGATCTTAACTCCACTCTAGGGTCTACTGTACTGCTTAGGCTACTGGATAAAAGAGTATGGAGGTGTAGTTATGGTAACTAAAGACTTCCTTATTCCTGTCATTTGCAACTATAACTTCTGCCCACTGCCACATACCTGCTGGATCAGGTCAGAAGTCTGAAGATTTTATTTTTTTTTTGAGTGGAGAGACCCTACCCTAAACCCTGGACCTCCAGTTTTGAGAGAAATATAGCCCTAGATAGAAATATAGTATACACTGTAAAACAGGCCTGTTAGGGGCTCAAAAGAAGAGAACCAGAACCTGAGACCAATTTGAATTGTGGATACTGTTATACTGCTGCTAATACTGAATGATTTATGGGAGTTGAAATCGATCATCAAAGCAGAGTGCAAAATTTTTTGGAACTTGATAGCTTAAATCCCAGAATTGGAATATTCTACATACTTCCTAAAATACTTAAGCCTGGCAATCTAGGATCTAAAGTATTCTCTTATGTGGGATCTCTCACTTACAAATGTTAGGATGTGTTGGAAGTGTCCTTTAAGGGGTTGTCCACCTCAGTAAAAAAAATATCTAACAACGTCCATGGCCCCAATTGGCTGATTGACTGCAGCGGTCACATGCCCCTAACTTACATCCATGTTTTTCACTTCCTAATAATCATGTAAGTTAGGGACACGTTGCAGCCATTCAGCGGCCGCAGCGGTGGCATGCCTGCTAGGAAGTGACGCCATGTCAATAGAAGAACCAAGAGACGTGCTGCTGGAACCAGGGGATGGTGAGTATATCTTTTTTTTTTTCTTTCACTTGGGGCTCTGGGAATTTATAGATACATATTTACCAAGGTGGACAATCCCATTAAGCCATTGGTAGGAAATTCAATAAGCTATCTACAGAATGTCACTGACCTACTGAACAAATTACCAACTATAGGTCCTCTTCCCAGTGGTCTCACCCTGGCCATAAATGTGTAGTCTTTATATTTCAACATACCACACAAGGATGATCTGACTGTCTTCAAAGTGACTCTTGAGGCTACTAGAATTGCTTATCTGGGCTACAATTCACTAATTGAACATAATCCATAATTACTTCTCTTTTGGCAAAGAAATATATATATGCGATGCACATAGACCATTAAATAGCACTGCAATACACCAACCTTTTTAATGTTTAAACTGAATAGCAACTTCTGGACATTCTTATCGAGTGTATAGCCTATGTTGCCACATATGGTAATTGAGATCCTAATTATCTGCACTGGCTAAACATCTAATAAAACTAAATGAAAGATTCAACAAATTTCATCCCACCATGAAAATGATATATTTATGTAAATTAACATTCTTGATCTTTGAATCAGGGCTGCCATACTACTTTAGTTGAACATCATAGTCACCAAGATACCTAGACGCTAGTTTCTACACTACAGAGAAAAAGATCAAAACAATTGTGTGCCTCTGATAATGACCTGCAATCCAGTTTAAGTTACCAAGGAAAACTGCAGAAAATATTATATCCCAAACCCTATCCTGTTAAAGGAGTTGTCTCCCCACAGGGTTTCAAAGAATGCATGAAAGAAATTCTCTGTCACTTCCTGGTTCATACTAATTTGCATAAGCTCCTTGTTGTACAGAATTGTCTTTCAGATGCTAATTAGATTAGAATTAGCTCTCAAACTACCAAGGACTTTTATCTGATCCCCAAAACTAAAAGCCCTAATTACGAGTGTTTACTTGAGATAAATCAAGCTTTTATCTGTCTGGCAGCACAGACACTGACTGACACTGCAAGACCTGTGTGATACTCACCTCTTGTTATATTTGAACAAACAGCCAGGAGATTTGTTTACAGGCTGATTACTGAGGGAACTGAAATAGCCCTGGAGGTAATAATTCACTTGTATCTCTTTAGGGAAAACAGTAAACAATGCAATATATTTGGAAAATGTCTTATATTTGTGTTCCTCAATTGAAAAGCTATTCTTTGTAGCGAGACAACCCCTTTAAGAACAGCCTCAAAATTAATGAAACATGATTGCCGCTATATGAACAAAAAAAGAACCTATCTCTGCCATGTAATGAGTTGCAAAACCAGCTCAGATCGCCAACACACTGCAGGACTAAAAAAAGTGTACAAATTGTTCTGTTGGATTTGGTCTTGGGGTCTCTATACTGGAGAAACAGGACAGAAACCAGCTGGACTGGGCTGTCCAGGGCCGACCAATGGAGTTATTCTAGGTGGCTACTCACACAACTACTATTCATGATTGCTCCCTGCTTCACCTTAATTTTTAACAGCACTGTAAAAATATATTGCTGAGAATTAAGGCCACTTAAGGGATGGTGTAAAAAGGCACATTGGCGTGTCTTTAAGGGGTTAAATATGGTGGAACTGTGTCAATTGTTATGATCCACGTTGCTTTTCATAGACCCTGTACAAATTTGAGTGATTCTAAATCATTACATTTTTCATCATTCTAGGTATAACATCTTATAGCAGGCATCCTCAAACTGTGACCCCCCCCCCCAGCTGTTGGGAAACTACAACTCCCATTATGCATTTATATAATCTATAACAGTGGGAATGATGGGAGTTGTAGTGTCCCAACAGCTGGAGGGCCGCAGTTTGAGGATCCCTGCCTTATAAGAACCACTTCCAGCTCTTCACCCCAAATTATCATAGCTGTTGAAGAGGGCTATAAACAGCGGACTGGTTAAAGCTGATCTTGGCTGCTAGTTTCTGAAAACTAAGCAATACAAGTTACAAACAGATTGTTATCAGTGTTAAGGTCCAGAGTGCAAATGATAAAATCTGGCATCAACCCATAACCTATAACCAGTAGACATTGTAGCCAATTGAGAAATCATATTCACATTTCTAAAATGAGTGATTGCTCAGCAGGCCATATCTGTCTCTTGCACGTTTCCAGGACTCCACCCAGTACTTTACTTCTGTATTCTCTGTTGCTATATTCCAACTAATAGTACCAATAAAACTATCTCATTTAGATCAGCTTAGATGACTTTGCAAATATAGTTCTTCATTTTTTTTCTACTTTGTTTTCACCTATTCTAGCATTAAAAAACATTGCAGGCAAAAGCAATACATTCAAGGATTCAAAGAACTCCAATAAGTCAGGCATCCACCCCATGGCCCGGGAAACGGGTTAGGCAGAGGTAGGCAATCACCTAAGGTGCCTATCTCTGCCTATCAGTATAAGGGCACAAAGATGAATGGAACTGGCTCAGAAGCTGAGCCCGCTCCCTTCAAACCAAGTACTGGATATTAGTTACAGGTGGCAACTACCTTCAGTGGCTGGGACCAGAGCTAACTCCGATCCCTGCCATTTAACTACATAGATGTTGTGGCTAACGTGACCGCGGCATCTTAGTAGTTATACAGGAGAGGGTGGCCCCTACCACCTCCCAATCCTGTGGCGCAATTGCAGCCTAATTAAGGCCCCCAGACCTGCCACCTTACTGCCCTTATCACATCCTTATAGAGGCCAGAGTAGGGAGATCTGTAATAGCACACTATTCTGCAATACATGAGCATTGCAGAATAGTGTACGAGTGTTCACACCCCCTACGAGTAAAAAAAAAAAAATAAACATTAGAAAAAAATTAAACACAATTGGAAAGGTTGTATAAAAATCAGATCTACTAATATGTGACCTTCTATATTCTGGACTATGAAAACCATAAAGATTTATGTTCATTTTTCTGGTCATTTTGCCCCGCAAAAACTGGAATAAAAAGTGATCAATTAGTCACAGACACCTGAAAATGGTACCAATAAAAAAACACACTTCAGTCCGCAAAAAAAACCCTCTCACAGGTCCACAGACAGAAAAAAAGTTATTGGTTTCAGAAAATAGCAGTGCACAACAAATTAAAAAAATAGAAAAAAAACCCCATTGAATCCTACTGACCGCAGAATAAAGATAACTTATCATTAATACTGCACCTCCAAAAAAAAAAGATGGCACGAGAGATTTTAATTTTTCACAGAGGCTGAGGGGAGATGGGGCACCATTTGCTTAGGGTGCTAAAATGCCTTGTCCCAGCCATGATCCTCCCCTTATACCTCACCATAGAAGTGTTCATTTAATTGAGCTGATTTATGTGTTCAGTGCAGGGCACCATCAGGGTAGAACTGGCAGTGCTCTTATCTGGGCCCTGATCAAGGAGAGGCCCACTGATGGTGCAACATAACAATTGGTACAAGATAGGCATTGGTAATGGACAAGGGGTGCCAACAGAAAGATCCCAGATGCTTCGGCTGTATGGGGTCCTGAAATTACTGATGGCAGTCCTGGTTGAACATGTTAGAATATTATATTGTGCAAATTTAAAAAAAACACAAAAAAAGACTTCTATGCCAAAACAACTTAGGGTATGTTCACACAGCAATGGTTTTTGGATTTGAAAACTGTCTGAAAACCGACTGTGAACCTTCCCCATACACTTTACTAGAAAATCCGCCCAGTAGTCTACACTGCACGTTTTTTCTGTTGGGTGGATTTTCACAAAACATGGAAAATGCACAATATTCTGTTCCGGTGTTCAGGTGGAAAGTGTAATATTCAATGGTTAGGGGGTGGGTGAATCCGCAAACCGTGGACAGAACTGTCCCCCAAAACCATTCAAAAGACGATAAAATACCAGCCGAATTCTTAAACAGAATCCAACTGGAATTTTACAACTGCCGTGTGGCCGCACCCTTAGTGCGGCCCTAGGGGCAGCCAATTCAAACCATAGTTACAGGCTAACAACTAAACTTTTATTGGGTGGAAGCCATTGTTCTTATTCATTCTAGTATGAATTTTAATTGCGTTTTATTATCAAAAAAGAAAAAAGTCATGGTGCCTAGAAAACATAAGAGTGTGAGACTCACAACAGCTGCTAACTACATTTTACTGTAGCAGAGTGCTTCATAACCAGTGCATTCTGTCTATTATCGACTGCTCAGTGTGGGACCTAAAATGGATTTTCCACCAGGGCTCATTAGCCTACTATTTGCTTTTAGACTGATTTTTATTATGACAATGTTGCATGCTATAACCACTTTGTAGACATAATGACTCTGTAGGATTACTGACTATTATTTTACAGTATCATATGTTAAAAGGGTTTTCCAGTGAACCAAAAAAATTCTCGAATGAATTGCCTAAATCTACATTCATCTCCTTGTCATGTTTTCTGTGCTAATTTATGCTTTTTCTTTGCTTTATGTTTCCTCCTTTCTCTACAGCCAAGCAGCATTATTTTCTGTTTGAAAGCTATTTCCATTTGCCCTGTAAAACTACAGGTCCCAGAATCCTTAGCTGTTCCTGACTGTACATGCTTTTGTGCCTGAAATGTAAAACATATACTATCAGGAAATACAGGAAACATAATATAAAAGAAACTATGGGTCACATGAATGAACAGGGCTGCAGCAGTTTTCTGATGTGATTTGCAACAAAAAACTGTCGTTGTCCATGTTCGACGTACTTTTAAAAGGTCTTTTGGCAAAAACTGGCACATGTCCAACACCCTTGGCAGTTTTGTATGTGCCAGTTATTTGGGGGCATATCACGCCACGTTCATAAGATTAGACACATTTATGAATGTGTCTCGAGAGAATATGGTGCAAAAATAATGCGCTAAGCCATGCCATTTTCAAAGTGGCCAGGCTGAGACAAAATTTGGCGCCCTTTATGAGACACATTTTCTCACATAGATGTGTGTCACAACGGTATACATATCTAAAGTGCTGTGAGACACTTTCATACATACTGATGAATGCTACACTTACTTAATGAGATGTGCGATCTAATACTGTAGGTACCTGTCCCATCTCTAAAACCTGCGCCTATCTCGGGTACAGCCTCTAAAAGTTACGGCTCAGAATGGAGAAGCGGTCAGGCTTGCGCATGATTCTTGTTTCTGTTCTACAGGAGTTCCCAGTACAGGTGAGCAGTGTGCTTGGCTGTACTGGGAACTCCCATAGAACAGAATGGAGAATTGTGCACAAGCACAACCGTCTGTCCATTCTGCAACGTAACTTTTAAGAGTCTATTCCCGAGATAGGTGTGGGTCCCAGAGGTGGGAAACACCTTAAAGCAAATTCGTCTGATATAACCAAGATCTGCACTTATGCACTATACTTAAGATCAGGGCTGGGATGATGGGTAGGTGAAAAAGGGGACCACCTAGGGTGCCACTTTATCCCAGGCATGAATGAGGCACAAGGAAACATACAGGGGCTAAATTTTCCGTGGGGCAGGGCTATATGCCTCATTTGCCTGAGGCGCCAGTATATCTTGTCCCAGTCCTGCTTACAATGATAAGTAAATTGGAAGAATCTAGAGTACTATAATCTTCTAGGTGTTTTGTAGGCTTTAACCCCTTAACGACCCTGGACGTATGAGTACGTCCCAGGGTCGCTAAAGGGCTTTGTGGCGGGATCGCTCCGTGACCCCGCCACACAGCCGCCGGGTGTTAGCGGCTGATCACAGCCTACACCCGGCGGTTACAGCGCGGGGGCGGCTCTGCCCACCCGCGCTGTTTAACCCCTTAGACACTGCGGCAAAAAGGACCATGGCGTCTAAATGAATGAAAACGGTGCCGCGCACCATTCTTCATGTCGATCGGAGTCCCTGCAGCGTGACTGCGGGGATCCGATGCATGGACATGGCAGCGGGAAGCCTTGTGAAGGATTCCATCGCTGCCATTTTCTTATTTGCCCCACTTCCAGCCCCAGGCAGGAAGTGGGAAAACCGGCATCTTGGTACATCCTAATGCATTGTCTATGCAATGCATTAGGATGTATTAACGATTGCGCCCCCTTGTGGTGAAGCACCATAGGGGGACTCAATGTTAAAGTAAAAAAAATAAATAAATAAAGTTTTAAAGTACAAAACAAAAGTATAAAAAGTTCAAATCACCCCCCTTTTTCCCATTTTACAAATAAAAACAATAAAATAATAAAAAAGTTACACATATTTGGTATTGCCGCATCCGAAAAAGTCCGATCTATAAAAATATAACATCATTTGCTGAACACTGTAGAAGAAAAAAATTCCAAACGGCCAAATTTAGTTTTTTGGTCATTTCACGTCGCATAAAAATTAGAATAAAAGTGATCAAAAAAGTTGCATGCGTTCCAAACTGCTAGCAATAAAAAGTACACTTCATCCCGCAAAAGATGCCGCCTCACTGACATCCGTAGGTGTTAGTACAAAAAGTTATTGGTCGCACAAAATGGCACCGCGGCGCAAATTTCAAAGATAGAAAATGTTTGGAATTTTTTTACAGTACCAAAACATAACGGAAACCCTACCTGTTTGGTATTGGCAGATGAGTATCAACCTGTAGAATACAGATAACACATTATATTTAACGACAATTGAACGCCGTAACAGCAAAAAACATGGCGAAAGTACGTTTTTTTTTACAATTTGTCCAACTTGGAATTTTTTTGCAGTTTCCCAGTATATTCTAAAGTGCAGTGAATAACATCATTAGAAAGTACATATTGTCCCGCAAAATAAAAGCCCTCATGTGTCTATGTAGGTGGAAAAATAAAAAAGTTATGGCTTGGGAAGGACGGAGGGAAAAACGAACGTGTCAACAACAAAAATCGCAAGGTCCTTAAGGGGTTAATGACTAAGAACATCAACAGATGAAAGGACATCCAAGTGTTGTTAGTAACTTTGTCACCCAAGCTTTATAGAACTCTAGAGTTCAACCTAGTAAGCCGAAGTAGAATCTGCATCGCTACAATCCAACTATGTATAGTAATATAGCTCACAGTATAAGGACTGACTTTAGCATATCTTAGAGAGGTCATCAAAATATTTTTTTTTGTTATTACAGTCAATTAGCTGCAGTAAGAGAGATAAAATGTGACAGCAAAGGCGTACCAACTTTTCTGGTCCAAGTGCTAATATTAAAGCTTGGCACCTCTTCAGGGTTGCAGTAAATCTTATAGGGTTATTCCTATCTGATACCTTTAATGGCACTTCAATTGTAAGTAACCCCAAAATGGCTGAGAATTCATGTTCCACATTTAGGGCCTGCCATTTTAACAGAAAGGTGGGTCCCCAGCTGGTACCTAGAAAAGTAATGAGGATCCTATTTTCATTGTCGTTTTGAGGGTTCCATATGTTGCCCACCCCATAACGAGAGATAACCTGAACAACTAAACAGTAAAGCCATCCACTCCACCTCAAGCTCCACCGCCTCTGTAGTTCGCCACCCTCAACTAATATGTGTGTACGCATTTGGATCGAGCAAAATATAGTGTCAAAATAAAAACTCCATTTGCAGAAGACAACCAAAAAATAATACACAGAAATAAAATTTGAATACTCAAGTAGTGGGGACTGAACATGCCAATAGAACTATTCATACCGTTGCCCAACCAAAGCAGTAACCAACCATACACATTGTCCCACCATTATAGTGCCACAACCTCCCACCTGCCCCAATTTCGTCGGGACAGTCCCAATTTGGGAACAATGTCCTGCTATCCCAGGACAGCTGGAAGGAGTCCTGGATTCATCATAATTTCCATCCACGCGAGGTTGTTGGACAGTGGTTCAGAAATGGTGGCAATCAACAGGGCCTTCATCTTACCATGGGCCTTAGGCCACAGTCCGGGGCCCCACGCACTCAGGGGGCCCCCCTGCAGCCGCCAACCCAGCCCAGTGGAGCGAACAGTCCTGTATGCGCACAGTACCCGGGCGGCCTGTGGCGCAGTATCTCGCCTCATCCCACGGCTGCATGCCGGGTTCACAGCCCCAGCCATGCAGCCAACACGGCCTCCGCCAGCACGGCGCGGTCGGCAGCAGACCGATGCAGGAACATCCTGGGATCTATGATCCCGTCAGTTCAGCTCCCAGGATGCCTCGGCAGGCGCGCTTTTTGATGACGTCATCGCGCGCACTGCTATCCGCGGCCATGCAGTCTGCTGTGACCATCCACTCGGCTCCGGACAAAAGAGAGGTAAATCATTTAATAACATTTTTATTTTAATCTTTTTAAAACTACTGCCCTGCCAGCCGACCATATTACCCTGCCCTGCCTGCCCATATACCCAGCCCTGCCTGGCTATATACCCTGCCCTGCCAGGCTAAAAACCCTGCCTGCCTGCCCATATACCCTTCCCTGCCTGCCACCCATATACCCTGCCCAATACCCCTGCCCATATACCCTGCCCGCCTGCCCAGCCTGTCCCAATATACCCTGCCCTTCCTGTCCAACCCATATACCCACCCTGCCTGCTATATACCCTGCCCGCCTGCCCAATACCCTCCCTGCCTGCCCAATACCCTGCCCTGCCTGCCACCCATATACCCTTGCCCTGCCAGGCTAAATAGCCCTGCCCTGCCTGCCCATATACCCTGCCTGCCTGCCCATATACACTGCCCTGCCTGGCTAAACACCTCTGCCTGCCTATATACCCTGCCTGCCCGCTATATACCACCTGCCCTGCCTGCCCATATACCCTGCCCGCCTGGCCATATCCCAGCCCTGCCTGCCCATATACACTGCCTGCTCCTGCCCAAATACCCTGCCTTCCTGGCTATATACCCTGCCTGGCTCATATACCCTGCCCTGTCCTGCCCATATAACCCTGCCCTGCCTGGCTAATACCCTGCCCTGCCTGGCTATAATACCCTTGCCCTGCCTGGCTATATACCCTACCTGCCTGCCCATATCCCTGCCCTGCCTGCCCAAATACCGCATCCCTGCCTGTCTAAAACCCACCCGCCTGCCCCATTACCCCTGCCTGCCATATACCTCTGCCCTGCCTGGCCAAATCCCCCTGCCCTGCCTGCCCATATACCCGCCCATCCCATATACACTGCCCTGCCTGGCTATATCCTTGCCTGCTATATACCCTGCCCTGCCTGGCTATAAACCCTGCCCTCCAGCCCATATACCCTGCCAGGCGATATACCCATGCCGCTGCCTGCCCATATGCACTGCCCTGGCCTGCCCTTATACCCTGCCCATGCCGGCTATATTACACCGCCCCTGCCTGCTATATACACTGCCCCTGCCTGGCTATATACACTCCCCTGCCTGGCTAGATACATGCCCTGCCTGCCCATATACCCTGCCTGGCTATATACACAGCCCCGGCCTGGCTATATACCCTGCCTGGCTATATACACTGCCCCAGCCAGTCATATACACTGCCCCTGCCTTGCTATATACCAATACACTGCCTCCTGGCCTGGCTACATACACTCCCTGCCGCCCCATATACCCTGCCCTGGCTATATACCCTGCCCTGCCTGGCTATATACACTGCCCTGCCTGGCTACATACACTGCCCCTGCCTGCCCATATAATCCCCTGCCTGGCTATAAACAACTGCCCCTGCCTGGCTATATACACTGCCCCTGCCTGGCAATATACACTGCCCCTGCCCTGTTATATACAGGCCCCTTCCTGGCAATATACGACTGCCCCAGCTCTGGCGTATATACACTGCCCCTGCCCCTGGCTACATACACTCCTGCCTCCCAATACCCTGCCTGGCTATATACACTGCCCCTGGCCCTGCTATACATAACACAGCCCCTGCCTGGCTAAATACACTGCCCAGCCAGGCTAAATACTGCCCTGCCTGCCCATATACAGCCCCTGCCTGGCCATGTACTGCCCCTGCCTGCCCATATACTGCCCCTGCCTGCCCATAACTTCCCCTGCCCTTGCTATATATCGCCCTGCCAGGCTATATACCTGCCCTGCCTGCCCTAATTACTAAGATTTTTTGCGATACAATCTGCAGGACAAGTTGGCGGCCGGGAGAAGTGGGGTTATGGTGGAAAGGAAAAGGAAAAAGAACTATTCCAGAGATCGACTGAAAAGACATAACGCCCAACCCGTAGAGGTCCCTCGTGTCAGGGGTAGATTTAGCTTCTAAATTCGATTAGTGCTGTGGTCCTCTGTCAAGTAATAGTGGACCTGAGCTGTAATGTTTTATATTTTTTCTTTGGAGTATTTTATTTTATTTTTTTGGGTGTGGGAGGGGGGGGTTTAAGGTTGGGAGGGGAGGGTGGGTTTGTTTAGGTTGGAGGGGGGTTTTTTTATGGTGGGAGGGGGAGGGGATAGGGGGGTTTGGTTAGGGATGGGAGTGGATGGGATGGGGGGTTAGTTAGAGGTGGAAGGGGAGGGGGGCCGCCAGTACCCCTCTCTTCCCAGGGGCCCATATTGCTGTTAAGACGGCCCTGGCTATCCTGGACTACTCGCAGACACCGCAGCAAGTATAAGCAGAGCATTGTCCTGCGCGCGTGAAGTGTCCTAAATCTCCACGAAGTCAACTGGCTGCATGGGAGGTCTCCCTGCCCCATCAATTAGTACTTTACAGATCTAGCTGTCATTTACTGTGCGACAACGACAGGGAGGTAATGACCAGATTCATCCCACTCCGACTCTCTGTACTCCTCCTGCCACCCCTTCAAGTCAATCCTGCTTTCCTGATGCGTGCAAAGTCAACCAGTATCCAAGAAACTGATGCACCATCCACATTGTATGTTGTGCCTGCAGTGTGGTATGACCCCAGCATTCCCAATCTGGATAGGCATCAGCATCTGGGAAAAGTCTGAGATGACAAACCCAGCGTTGCATTTATATCTTTAATAAAATGATCAATGAGGGCTGGTGTTGGGGAGTATTTATTTAAATAAATTCTTTTATTCTGTTTCTTCTTGTGTTTTTACCATATTAATCATCACTAAGCTTGGTGTCAGCCATCTTGTGTTTTCGTCACACGCAAGCAGAAACAACCTACCCCCACTGTCACAATTACCACAGAAAGCTAGCGCATGAGAGATTCTGGGAAAGAGCCTGGTTATCCACAGACGGGGATCAACTGAATATGATGGTCCACTTTTGGGGCAGCTATGGGCTGGAATTTTTAGGGGGGGAAGGAGCCGATATCATTTTTTTTATATAGTTTGTTCTTTTTAGATTTTTAATAAAGGATAAACAATAAAACAGTGTGGGGTCCCCCATATTTAACCAACCGAGATAAAACTGGCAGCTGCAGGCTGATAGTATTAAGATGGGAAGGTCCATGAATATTGGTCCTTTCCTACCCTAAAAATACCAGCCTGCAGCCACCTCAGAAGCAGACCATCATATTAGATGATCCCCCTTCTGATGAAACCTGGTCATCCATAACCCAGATTTGTTAGGTATGGGAAATAGTAACAGGTAAGTTCCACCTTTAATGGTGATGATACCCGCCTCTGGCTGAGCACGCAAGCCCGCAGCATAGTAAATAAATGCATCATGTGTCAGATACCTCCATTACTAAAACTCTAATAAAATATTCAAAAACACACAGAAACAAAAGAAAAAAAATATTTAAATAAAGACTTCCGACACCAGCCCTCGTTGACCCATTACATAAAGAAATAAGATGCAATCTGGTCAACTGTACCAACAAATTCCGATACAATTAATATTAAACTCCACCCCCTGCACCACTGAAGGTCATTGCTGTGACTGATCATCTGGGGGTATAGGGGATTATCCCTGTAAGCTGTAGCTGTACCTTTCTCTCACTACTGTGGCCTAGTGCCAACACAAAATACAACCCTCACCTAACATCTAACCTATCATCACCACCTATTGCCCAATACCCCCTACCTCTACTCCTCCTATTACCCCATGGAGAGTTTGTACAGAGATGGGAACAGCTAAGGAGATGCTAGAATTTTGAAGACTCTAAGATGTTTGTGTGGTTAATTTTGCAGGGATGTGCCAATGACCTATAACAATGTCAGGCGGAATTTTGAGCGGATGGAGAAAGGGAAAGAGAACAGAGAAGACGTCACCTGTGAGTCACTGGATGTAACTGCACTGTAGAGCGTCTGTGTACAATTGGTATCTACCCCCCTTTGGTCACTGTATGTCGGTTATATGTCTGCAGAGCGCTTGCATAAACTGGTATCAAGCCCCATATGGTCACTGTGTGGCTGGAATATTAGTAGTAGTGTAATGAGTTATACTCAGCAACAGTATGATGGTATTATTCAGCTGGTGATGATATGTGGTTATGATGTGGCAGTATCATTCAGTCACTATTTGGTCATGATATTTGACATGATTTGGTGGCTTTATTGAGCTCCCCTAAGTGCAGGTGTATCTGTCATAAGTGGGTGGTAATATTCATACTCAATATGTGTTGGTGATATGTGGTCATGATGTGGCGGTATTATTTGATCTTTGTGCAGTGGTATCATTGAGTTTTGGTTTTGTTAGTAACAGGTTAGTAACAGTATGGTGATATTTGCTCAATTTATAGTGTTATTATGTTGTCACTGTATGTCCATTATATAGAGGTATCATCTTTAGAACATTGTTGTACAGTTATATGTATGGATTTATGAACATACAATTCATTACTGTATATAAATACATATTTATAGATCTGAATAACACAACTGTTGTGTTGGTGCTGGTCTGTTGAGTCTGTTAGACAGGGAGTGGTTAGAGACATGTCCTGGTGTGATGTCGTGTTTAGCCGTGTCCTGGTGTGGTGTCATGTGTTTGACTATGGTTAGAGACATGTCCTGGTGTGATGTTCATGGTGTTTTGCCGATTTTAAGGCATGTCCTGGTGTAATGTCGTGTTTAGCCGTGTCCTGGTGTGGTGTCATGTGAATTTTAAACAACGTTAGAGTCATGATCCTTGGTGTGAGTCTGATATGCTGTGGATAATAGGCATGATCTTGTGTGAAGTGACATTGTATGGCTGTGGTATAAGGCAATGACCTGGTGTGATGTCATGTGTTTTACTGTGGTTAGAGGCATGTCCCTTGAGTGAATTTCCATTGTTTTAACTGTGGTTAGAGGGCTTGACATGGTGTGATTGTCCATGTGTTTGGCTGTGGTAAGAGGCGTGTCCTGTGTGATTACATGTGTTTGGCTGTGGGTTAGGTAGGCAATGTCCAGTGAGAAGTCATGTGTTATGGCTGGGTTAGAGGCGTGTCCTGGTGTGATGACATGTGTTTAACTGAGGTTAGAGGCGTGTCATGGTGTGATGTCATGTGGTTTGCTGTGGTTAGAGGCGTGTCCTGTGGTAGATGACATTTTAACTGTGGTTAGAAGCGTGTCCCAGGAGTGATGTTCATGTGTTTAACTGTGGTTTAGAAGCGTTCCCTTGTTGTGATGTCATGTGTCTAACTGTGGTAAGGCAAGTCCTGGTGTAATGTCGTGTTACCAACGTGGTGTGGGGTCCCATGTGTGTGTGTCATGTGTTTAACTACAGTTAGAGTCATTTCCTGGAGATGGATTGTCAGTGTGTGTGCTGTGGTTAGAGGCATGTCCATGTGTGAAGTCATGTTTTTCTGTGTTAGAGCTGTCCCTGGTGTGATGTCAAGTGTTTGGCTGTGTTAGAGGCATGTCCAGTGTGTGATTTCATGTGTTTAAACTGTGGTTTAGAGGCCGTGCATGGTGTGATTTCCATGTGTTTGCTGTGGTTAGAGGCTTGTCCAGTGTGATTTTCATGTGTTTGGCTATGGGTAAGAGGCATGTCCAGTGTGGATGGTTCATGTGTTTAACTACAGTTAAGTCCATGTCCAGGTCGTGATGCCATGTTGTTAGGCTGTGGTGAGTAAGAGGCATGACCCCTGGTGTGGGATGTCATGTGTTATTGGCTGAGGTTAGCAGGCGTGTCCTGTGTGAGTTCATGTGTTTGGCTGTGTTAGAGCGTGTCCTGGTGATGTCATGTTTTTTAACTGTGGTAGAGGCGGTCAAGGTTGATGTCATGTAATTGGCGTGTGGTTGAGGCGTGTCCAGTTGATGTCATGTGTTAAACTGTGGTTAGAAGCGTGTCCTGGTGTGATGTCATGTGTTTAACGTGGTTATAAGCTGCCTGTGTATGTCCATGTGTCTAACAGAGGTAGATGCATTTCCTGGTGTGAGTCAGTACTGGAGGCGTGGCCTGATGTGTTCCTCTTTGCAGTCTCTAAAAGTTGGGAGGTATGGTGTGAGCCATACAGTGCCCCACCATAACAGTGCCCCACCATAACAGTTTAATGCAGCTGTCAGAATATAAATATTTCTTTCTGAAGTATGAGTACAGAGACAAAGCATATTTGTGTCCTGATGGTTGGGGGCCACATGTTGTGCAGCTCTGGTATACAGTAATATACAGTGATATTATTTTCCCTTGTCTTGCAAGAGGATTGTTCATGAAGACATGCAGCTATATTGGATACTTTTTCAAACACTGTACACAGTCAAGTCACATAATTATGATCACCAACAAATATCCAGAGTAATCACCATGTGTAGCACGGACAGCAACTAGACAAACTGGTAGTGACTCAGTAAGGTCCAGGTAGGTTATCACAGGTTATTAGGAGGCCAACTGCATCCCACATCTGCTGGAGGTGTGTTGGAAGAATCCAAATATGATCACATTAATTGAGGGTTGTCCCACAGAAACTCATTCCCGGGTGACAAGTCTGGGACTTAGGGCCAAGGGTGAGTACTTGAAGTCTTTGGTGTTTCAGACATTTTCTATCCATGTTATGTATCAATTATATTTTCTGGAGGATCTCATCCGCTCCAGTTAAGACAATCAGCATGTATGTGTGTACATGATCTGCAAGGATGGATTCATGTCTAAATCAGTTGATAGAGCCTTCCACATAGATGAGTGGGTCCATGAAATGCCATAAAAATATTCCCCAGACCATGACGCCACCACACCCAGCTTCTGTTCTTCCACAATGGTTGCAGGGTGTTTGTTATCTAATGTTTAATGCCTGACATGCCAATGTTTATCCATTTGATGAAGCAGAAAATGGCTTATCAGAGAAGGCAACTCTCTGCCAATCAGTGGATAACAATTCTCATGTTGCTGTGAAAATTGAAGCCATTTCTACTAATGTAACTTCATTAGCAGAAGTGCAGTGACCACCCGTCTGCTCCAGAGCCATGTATGTAGTAAGGTCCACTGAACTGTTTTAGACACAAGTCTGGTAGCCCCCTCATTATGGTGGTGAGGCGCCCCACTGTAGGGTGTTGCTCCGCCCACACACAGCTTCATAGTTGACATTCACCTCCCACATTAATGTGCTCCACAATTTCCACATCACTTATTTACAATGCTGCCATTTGTCCACTCATGATACACTTTCACCACAGCAGCACATGAACAGTTACTGTACATTTTCAGAAATACCAGCCCCCTTAGGTCCGTAAGCCAATAATTCTCCCTTTTCTCCTTCTTGTAACTCTAATAAATAACCTCTTTTAACCATAACACCCATAAAAGGAACAACGAATGTGTGCAGACAGCCTATCACACATCTTACTTACCCGTCAAGCTAGCTAGCTCACAACACGTTACTTCCGTCATTAGATACCAGCTGCTGATGTCCAAAGTTGGAAGTAGTCATAATAATGTGACCACACAGCATTGGACAAAAAAACTTGTTGAAAACCAAAACCTAAAAACCACTTTGAACCTGAGTATTTTGAGTCACTCCCTGCTGAATCTTATTTCTAGCACAGAAACTTTGTTTACCTAACTAAATGAAAAGTTTTCACCATTAAGCCTTGTGCCTTGTGCACAGTCTAATTAAAAACCACCAGCATCATGTCCACTGAACAGATCAACAGGATAGCATAGCTGCATAGACTCACCTACAGGTCTAACCAGGGAAGTGGCGAGGTCAGAGCTGAGACTGTGGCTCTGTGAAACAGCATGGTGAGACAACCCCTTTAATCCAGCTCCAATGCAGAACTTGGTCACTTCGTTTGTTAGTTAGTTACAGATTACAAGCAAAATCTGCATAGACAGTGTAAACCCAAAACAGTAAGCTAATTTTATGATAACTATTTCAGAGTTTCTGCATTGTTATTCTAGATGTATTAGAGCAATAAAAACAGTTGGCAAAGTATAGTCTTCATTTAGAAAGTGTAGCAATTCAAGCATTAAGGTGGATGTGTCAGCTCTCCACGGATTCAGTAAATTCCCCGTGACATAAGAATGCTGAAGTTTCTTTTCTTAGTTTTTGCATCGTCTCAGCCTGAGAGCCATAACATTTTTTTTTGTGTGTACAAGATGAGTAGGGGCTGTTATTTGTGGGATGTAGTTTACGTTTTGTATTGGTAAAATCTTGGCAATATAATCAGATTTTATTGATCGCTTTATAAATCCATATTTTTGGAAGCCATGGGGAAAGAAAATACTGCAAATCCTAGTGGGTTTTTTTATCTTTTTCTTGTTATAACAGTGCACTCTGTCAGTAAACACCGTGAACGAAGATAGTTTTACTGTGATGGACAATACGATAAAGGCGATACCAATATATGTAGTTATTATATGTTGAAGCGATTTTATTTATTTTAAAGAGATTTTTTCTATTGTAAAACAATAATAAACACATCGTCGACTATTCTGAAAATAATTATGACATAAAATTTTATTTTTTCCTATACAGAGCTGATTAGTGCTTTTATTTAATTGTCTACCACTTTAGTCATTAAATAAGAGTTTTTTGATAGATTTTTTATATTCAATTTCATGTGCAACAGGAATGAAAGAAAATCATAAATTCAGTGATTTATATTTTGTGTTTATTTTTTATTACTACACTATGCTGGTTAATTGACATGACAGATTTATAGGGTAGGTTGTTACGCACGTGGCGATACCAAATATGCTTTATTTTTTTAAATCTTTTTTGGGGTAATTGGCGCTTCTAAAGGGGAAAAGGGCAGATTAACGTTTTTTTTTATTTTATTTTTCCTGTTTGTATTTTACTTTTTGTTTAACTTTTTTTACTTTTTCATATTTTTTTTTACTTTTCCCCAAAGCCTAAATTGGCACACTCCTTTTATGGCTGCATCCTCCTCCCCCCTGTCACGGATGCTCCTGCGACCCTCGTCCCGGGTCGCAGGCGCATCCGTGCCCCGACTCCAGAAGCGGCGCCCCGTCCCCACCTCTGGTCCGGTCCTCTCATCCCGCTTGCCCGGTCCCCAGTAACTTACCGCCGTCCTCGCTCCTGCCCCGTCCCATCACGGTCTCTCTGGCGTGCGCTGGCGCCGCCCCTAGGGAGCGCGCGCGCCGGAGTCTGAGAATTAAAGGGACGAGCGCCGGTAATTGGCCATTGCCGGCACTGCTCCTATTTTAGCCCAGACCTCTTCCAGTGCCTTTTGCCGAACTTAGTGCTCATGTCCGATTGTGAAGCGTTCCCAGAAGCCATGTCCTCGCCTACCGTTAACCAGACCCTTGTTTGCCTTACGTTTACCTACCCGAACCATGCCAGCCAGCCCCTTACCTTCATAGCATGACAAAACGTTCACGAACCCACAGCCGCCTGCCCTTGACCTTCTTGCCTGTCCCCGACTCGAAGCCTGCCTTCCGTTCCTGTACCTCGTACCCTTGGCCTCCACCGTGCAGGCAACCCCCGCCAGTGGTAGTGACTGGATTACGTTCCGCCGCATCTAGTCCATCTCCCGCGTTGCGCGGCTCTTGTGTATACCGGACACACATATACTCCCTCCCTGTTGGGCTTACGCCCTCGCCTGCGGTGGGCCAGCGGATCCACCTCAAGACCGTAACACCCCCTTCTCCTTCAAAGGATCACCTATTAGCTTGCTCTCTCCCAATTGTCTGCAGGTTACACTGTGTTTTTGGTGCTTAAAGCATTTGTCGTCAATTTATTTTTACTAATTCAAACCAGATACTGATGCATATTCTTTTCTTCATAGCCATATTTATTTTCTGATTGTAAAATTACAGCAATCATTATGTCTGATATTATTGATTTGTAGGGTACAGCTTTCTTGCCTGCACTTTTTTTAAGAGATGCCTTGTAACAGCAGCTTCATGGGCATAGGAGCCTGTGAACAGAAGCAAACCCATTGAATACTGTAGAAGCGTTTTTTAGGCATGATCTGTGACCTGGGAAGAATCGTGAACAGGGAAAAGGAGAGGAGACTGTGACTGATTAACATATTGTGACTGGTGTATTCTTTGTTATCTATATACATTGATGCCTCCTTTCAATTTGACCCTGCTTGTACCCTTGATGAGCTAACTACTGAAAATCTTTCTCTACAATACAGGAAGTGTCAGAATATTATTAGGCATAATGGCCACAGTGTGGCATTTTGGCCACTATGCCTAAAAATAGTGTGATTCTTCCTGATCTGTAGAGAACGTTTTTCAGTAGTTAGCTCATCATCAGTACAAGCAGGTGTCAAGGTGCATGCAGTGGTCCCTGTTTCAGACCACAGCGGTTTGGGCCCTATCCTGCTACCCTTCCACGCCTCCCCACTTGGTGTACTCACCTGCCAAGCTCTGTTTTCCGTTCCTCACTCCTGTCTGTGTCTAGAGATGGGTGAATTTCTCAAAAATTCGATCGTCACCTTCGCCGAATTTCCGCCAAAATTTAAATACGCTCCGAATTACTTTGGGACCAATCACGTTAAAAAAACGGCTATATTCCAGGCAGCACATATCCTGCCAGGTGCTGGTAAAACTTGTGCCATGCTTAAAATGCAGAGGGAGCTTGGTTGACTCATACAATGTTGTGTTTTAGTAAGACACTCACATTACAGCCCGCCGCACATAAGAAATCGCTCACTATTAAATTCCGTGGGCACTTAAGAGGGAAAAACTGACCACAAAATTAAGCGGAAGTATCCTGATAAGTCATGCCAGCGAAAGCTTGGAAAAAAACAAGCTGAGAGCTCAGGTGACAACATCATTTGACAGAGTGTGGAGGTTACGGCGGCAGCACAGCAGCATGATGTCATAGAGAGGGCACTATGAACATTTGGATGTGGCAAAACATGAGTAGCCGACAGAGTGCACAAGAACAGAGTGTGTAGTTACGTCAGCAGTCAACATCAGCAGACATGAAGTCAGACAGTGGCCACAATGACATTCTTGATGTGGCAAAAACTGAGTACGGCCACAAAGTGGCACAATGACACAGTGTGGAGTCACGGCAGCAATCATATGAGTCAAGACAGTGGCACAAAGAACATTCTGGAGTGGCAAAACTGAGTAGTCAACAGAGTGGCACAATGACACAGTGTGGGATGGCAACGGCAGCAGCAGCATGAGGTCAGACATGCACAATGACATTCTTAGGTGGCAAAAACTGGAGTTATGCCACAGATGGCATCAATACACAGTTGGAAGTTCCACAGCAGCAGCATCTTAGGTCAGACAGTGAGCACAATGACATTCAGGAGGTGGCAAAAACAGGAGTAGGCCACAGTGGCACATGACAGTGTGGAGGGCACGGCAGCAGCCCCAGCAGTTCAGCCGAAGGTCAGACAGAGGCACAATGACATTACTGGATGTGGCAAAAACTGGAGTAGGCCACAGAGTGGCACAATGACAGAAGAGGAGGTGACGGTGGCAGGAGCCACAGCATTGAGGTCAAGAGAGTGGCACAATGACACCAGTGTCGAGGTGGGACCGCAGCAGCAACAACAGCAAGCAGCACATGAGGTCAAAGAGTGCACAATGACAGAGTTAGGAGGTGGGTGGCAATAACCATCCCTGTAAATGATGTTGGTGGCAGATGGAGAAACTTCAGCAGAATGTGTGGCAACAGCTGAGTGCGGCATCAGGAATAGAGGCTGAGGCAGTAGGATAGAACCCAGAACACATTCTTCCCAGTTATTTGGTGAAGGTGTCAGGTCTGATGTAGTCTGACGCCTAAGGCTTGTGGATTGTGGAGAATCCTGGCCGAACCGCCCTGATTCGAATCATGAAAAGGTCAGTCGTTCCCATTTTCCCTAGGACAAGCGGGTTCACCTTGGGGTAATGAAGGCCCCCGCCGCACTTGAAACACCCCACTGATACCCACACCTACAGGCCGGCAGAACTTCTCCACCTGCAAACTAGGCGAGTTGCGGCCACACATCCATTTTGGCTGCCCAGTATTCCAGCCGGATCTTCTAACTTGGTGGTCAAGTGCTGTCCAATAGGCCACCACCTTTGGTTCAGGGTCCTGCTCCAGGTCCCTGCTGCTGCAGCAGGCGACTGCCCTCTTCACTAGGCGGGTGAAGGAAGCTGCTCAATCAGTGACACCATGACATAGGATGCTGCTGAGAAGGAGCTGGTGACTGCTCCTACCCCCCCACCTTCCTCCAGCCAGCCGTGGCATAGTTACGTGAGCGCTGAAGACCCCCCCCGGTTCAGACCTTTTAGAGGATGGACTGATGCCCGGCACATATGGCAGCGGCCAACTTACCTACGAGGATTTCCCAATAGTAATTTGAGTATGCCTCCCTCTCATAGCTGGGAAAAAGGCCCAATTTTGGACTGGTAGCGAGGTCCCATAGGAGGAGAGCCAGAAGTCATCCCTCAGAGCCGGATGCTGACTATTCGACGTCACTAGCCAGGGCAAATCAGCAAGCTGCGGGCCCATCATCACAAGTGACTACCTAGTGGCTCCCTGCCTCCATCTCCAATGTATACTGCCACGGTGCTTGCGGGTCACTGCCATCGTCTTCCTCATCTCCCATCCTACCTCCTCATCTGCTCCTGCTCCTCGCTTATCTGTCACCTGGGTAGAAAATCCACTCATTTCATGAGACATGCTTCTGTCCATATGTCTCCCACCTCCTCCATGTTCAGTCCACCCCAGACTCCATGTGCCGCGAGATGTAGTCCGACAGTCTTAGTCCCCTGCTCCAGAGCAGATTTTTCAGCATCTGCTTCAGACATGAAGCGTAGAAATGAAGTTATTCTTTTTCCCGTAGGTTCCTGGCAACTGATCAAATAACGTGGCCTCCTAACGAATGGCCCTCAACAACGGGCAGGAGTCACGCATGAGCTGCACTGGCTGACATCAAAGTTACACAGGGGATTCTCCTGTCCGCCTGGATCATCAAAAAATGTTAATGGCCTTTCTTGTTCATACAGTCGGTCCAACAAAGTGCAGGACTGGAATTCCAACGGGTGGAAACATCGCTTATAGAGTGTGTTGGGGGGAGGCCGTTCTGCCGCTGCCAACTCGAGGAGGGTGTTCCTGGCTTTTGATAGGAATGTGATGAAGTGCGTATGTACAGTTTCCACTGGCCATTTTCAGAATCGCTTTGAAGATCGGTGGAAGACTTCAGGAACTTTATCAACAACCAGGATTGAAACGTTGAGCCATGCAGGGAGCATGGATCCCATCCGTCCTCGGTGCAGCGTTGGACACCATGTTCCTTCCCATTGTCCGCCACCATGGTTCCGATTTGTAGTTGGGGGAGCACAATAAGCCACATATCGATTTCTTGCTGCATGAAGCGGAGCAGTTCCTCACCTGTGTGACTATGTTTGCGAGCCAAAGACCAGGTGTAGAACTGCGTACACGCTGTGGTCCTACATATGTGGTATGATGGTGCAGGTACTTGATGGAGGCTGAGTGGCTGGTGGTGGTGGAGGAGAGGAGGCGGATATTGGGTAGGAGCTGCAGTTTGACAAACGTGGAGGAGAAAGCGCACGTCTCCTGTCTAAGTTCGTTGGTGGCCTGGGCAGGAAGCACGATATCACCATGGGCCGTGTAAAGGACATGTTCTGGCCAATGGACCGACAGTTACAGCTCAGATGTCCCGTGCTGCGTCGCACTTGGAACAAACCGATAACTCTAAAGGGACGTGGCCCACCTTCTGAGCTACAATATTTATTGAAGTGCTAGGTACTGCCTTTTTGGAAAAAGAAATTACGCTTGGAACTCTCCATCTCGGCTCGGCACAAAGCCATAGTTCTCTGAAGGTGCGAGTCCACCATTTGAAAAGGGAGGGGACTGCTATGTACCAACAACTTGGACAGGAGCACAGTCAGCTTCTGCACGCTTGGGATGGTTTGGAACGCATACTGTTGTCTTCTTTGAGAAATCGCTCGCTGAACGGACTGCTGGCTCCATGCTGAGGAGCAGGGAAGATCTGGACCGGAGACCTTGATGGCAAAGAGAAACAGCTCCCTTATGCCCAGAGGTGGTGGAGCCTTGACAGGCTGAATGGCATTGCGTGCCTACTGGGCGCTGTGCTGCTGTTGCTGCGGCGAAGGATGGACCATCCAGACATAGTGCCACCTGTTTCTCCCTGGCCACCGGATGGTGAAGCTTACATGTGTTGATGCAAGGGCGTTGGTGCCCCAACCTGTTAGACTCCCTGGCCTGACGCCTTCCACTTTCGCCTACAGATTCTAACATATACCATATTCGACTTCCTCGGTGTCTTAGCAAAAAGAATTGCCACACACCGAGTATTCTGATTTTAAAGGCAACTCTCCGCACTGGTGACTACTGCCGCGCTGCCTCGCTGAGCCCCTGTGCACTACTTTCTTGGACCTGCGAAGCGGTTTTTTTTACCCGTGGCTTCGATTGGCCTCCCGACACTACACTGCTGGAATATCCTGCTGATCACGGCCACACTACCCACTTGTGGCTGCGCCGCTGGACTGATGCGCAAGCTGACGCCTCATCTCCTGACGCGATGTGAAGCCTTGCCTCACCCGGCTCCGCGCAAGTGTGCGTCGGCTACCATCATTATTTGTGTTTTCATCGTCACTGCTGTTCTCATCACGGTCTTGGTATGCAGAGGCTGACCTCTCAAAAAATGACTCCATGCACCACTATCCACATTATACTTTGCCGCCTACTGCATGAAGCAGGGGATATTGGCCCATTTCTTCGCTGTCCAAGTAGCTGTGACTGCCTCCTCAAATTGTTCATCTCGGTATATAGTGGCGCTGAGCCCAGTACCCGACATAGGAGATCTCTGGCTGAGGGAACAGCCATGGAAAGAGGGGGTTGAGGGGGGACAGGTGAGGGCCGTGACCCACTCCCGGGCCATGCAACTATAGGGTTGTGTCTGAAGAGATCCACCGACTCTTGGCTGGGGGTTGTCTAGATGTAATCTGGGAGGAAGATGGGATGATCTAGTCAAGCAATCAAGAACCCCTTTGGGCTTGCTTGTCAGCACACGGCTGCTCTAGATGACAGAGGCAGTTTGTGGCCTCTCCGAGTTGACCCTGCTGCGACGTCCTTGCTGCTGCTGCGATCCTGGGCATGCTCAGGGACTGTTTGTGCCTCTGCCACTCGCAGGTGAAAGAGCCTGCCTCACTCTCTGTCTGGACATAAGTTTGTTCTAAAAGGTACAGACACTGTTTGATGAAGATTCTGTATATGATAAATACACAACCCTGTATTTGACTCCAAATGACCCACGTAAAAAGCTTGGGTAACTCTTGGATATAAATGCGCTCCACAAATGGGCAGGAAAAATTTTACTTCGTATGGTGTCGTTTAAAAACACTGTGTATTTTAATGAATGGTTTAAAGCACAAAACAGCTTAATTAACCTTCGGATTTGGAATTATGTACAGGCAAGAAATTGTTCTTTGGCGGTGAAAAAAGAACAATTCTTTACTAAAGTACAACTGCAGAAAAATTCTACTTAGTTAACCTTTGATGTAAATTGCGCAAAAGAATTGGAGCAACAAATTACCAGCCTTTGTAGGTGTTACTATGGGTGTATTTTTACGGTACACAGCAAGAGAAAAACTTTGTAATTAACCTTCGGTTATCGAATTACTGCTACAGGCACAATGTCTTTTTTGGCGATGAAAAAGACGGTTCTTTTTTAGTCACCGACAACAGGTCAGAACATCGCTTAATTAAACCCTGGATGTAATTTTACTTTTTGCGCAAAAGAATTGGCTCTCTCCCTAAAAACTACCAGCTTTTGTAGCGTGTTACTCTATAGCCTGTTTTTTCGGTACACAGCAAGAGAAAAATTGTAATTATACCTTCGGTTGTGAATTGTATGCTACAGGCAGAATGTCGTTTTCTGGCGATGAAAAAGACGGTTTTTTTGTCGCAACACAACAGCAGAACATCGCCTTAATTAACCCCTGATGTAAAATTGCGCTAAAAGTATTGAGAACCAAAAACCACCAGCTTTTGTAGGTGTTACGTATGGCGTGTATTTTCGGGTAGCACCAGCAGGAGAAAAAACTTGTAATTAACCGCTACGTTTATGAATTATGCTAACAGGCAAAAATGTCTTTTTTGGCGATGAAAAGCGTCGGTTTCTTTGAGCTCACCACATACAGCAGAACAATGCTTATTTAACCCCTGGATGTAATTGCGCAAAAGAATTGAGCAACCAAAAACTACCAGCTTTGTAGCGTGTTACGATGGCGTGTATTTTTACGGTACTCAGCAAGAGAAATTACTTGTAATTAACCTTCGTTTATGAAGTTATGCTACAGGCAAAAAGTACTTTTTTGCGATGAAAAAGACGGTTTCTTTTAGTCACCACAACAGCTAGAACAACGCTTAATTAACCCTGGATGTAAAATTGCGCTAAAGAATTGAGCAACCAAAAATGAAGTGGTATTTTGTATTGTAAGAAAACGCTGTTTCTTTAAATGAATACAACAGGTACAGGCTTAGATAACCCTTGGATATTTACAATGTGCTGTGAGCAGACAGCATTAAAAATGTATATGCATGCTGTACTGGAACACACTGGAACTTCAGATCAAAATTACCCCATACAAAATCAGAAATTTGACTTAAGAGAAGCAGTCTCTGAGACAAGATGAGACAACCCCCAAAAATCGCGCTGTATAAAAAATGATGTTCTTTAGTTATCAGCTGATCATAAGCAGCGCGCAGCCACCTTCCTGTCAGTACAGTGAGAGGTGGTGCTGAGCTCCAGCGTCAGCTGGACTCATATAGTGCGGTGACGTCCACAAGTAATCCAGCCGGTCTCTGATTGGCTTCATCTCTGGTCACATGTCAATGTAGGCCATGCCCTTCTTCCTTCCCAGAGTTGCTTTCGCCCCATGTAAAGCCATGTGCTCGCAAGCCTTTTTTATCAATCAAAAGCACCACTTCGTTCACCCTGAAGTGCCCCATAACTTCAATTCGTTCCGATCCGAAGTTTTCCTGGAAATTCTAACGATTCCACTTCGTTAGAATCAATTCGCCCATCTCTACCTGTGTCCTGTGCGTGTATATGTCCTCCTTAATGCGATTATTTTCTGGATGTTTTTTTTTTTATTTGGATTTTCTTGTCGAGATTTAAAGAAACAGTACACAATTAGTCAATGACCTTTAACCAACTTGAACTTAAGGAACTTCCTGCCTGTACTCTAGGTCAGTTTGTTGATGTTCTCATATTGATCCTGACCTCTGGTTGCTGTCTGGTTCCTGCGTTTACTGACATTATGGTTCCAGTGCTACTTCCACTTACAGTTCTGCTGATACCTGATGCCACACCAGTGTGCTACCTGTCTGGGACTCTGCTACAGAGCTATCGTTGCACCTGCCTGTGGCCCATCACCTCTGCCTGTTCTCGGTGTCCCCCGTTCGGCACTTCTGCTGTCGCCGCGTCAGGGGTGGCGACATCGGGGTTCCCCGCTACTAAGTCAGTCCAGCCTTGTGGTGGGCTTCAGTGGAGACCGGGAGCTCTTGGACCGCACTTCCTGGCATTTTTTGCCTCTCCATCGCTCGCGGTGACCCAGAGAGTCCACATATACCTGGCTTCCACCATTATGTCAGGGTTAAACTGAAAGGAAACACCAATGTGTATAGATAACAAAGGATCCAGCAGTCACAATAGGAGATACACAGTTAACCCTCCCCCTTTCCCTGCACACTGACTTCTTCCCAGGTCACAGAGCATGCCTAGACAACTCTCCTATAGAAGTCAATGGGTCTGCTCCTGTTCACAGGCTCCTATGTGCATGAAGCTGCTGTAAAACACCTCTCTAAAAGCACCCACAATTATATACAGAAAACTGAATTGTGAAATTTACAATCTACAGATTATCTTTAAAACACCAATATCCCATTTAAATGTATATTGTGACAACCATAATCATCATATGTACAATATTAACATTAATAAATAACCACTAGTAGGGTTATATGGTTTTTATATATACATACTAGTTCAAGAGCTATATGCCAATCAGATTCCAGCACAAAGATGTCATTGGATGTAACTCCGCCCTACAAAAGGGGATGTAAAGCATATTATTGCATTTATATGTAATCTTGTAAGTCGTTTTATGGATTTTGGCACTAATAAAGTTATATTGCGTTTCTCGCCAAAAATAAGGGGTTTTTTTTACGGATTTTGGCCCTAAAGTCCATTTTTTTTAATTGATTTTGATGCTAAAATCCGTATTTTTGCAAATTTTGCCACTTATAAAGTTATCTCGCTTTTTTGGCAAAAAATAAGATTTTTTCGGAAAAAAAAAAACAACGGATTCTGGCGCCAAAATCCGTAAAAAAAAGTATTTTTAGCGTCAGAAGTGAGAACTTTATTAGCAACAAAATCTGTAAAGTAAAGGATTTTGGCGCCAAAATCCGTAAAAAATCGGATTCTTGCGCCAAAATCCATAAAAAGACGTATTTTTAACGTCAGAAGCAAGATAACGTTATTAGCTTCAAAATATGTTAAGAAAAGGATTTCTGTGCTAAAATCCGTAAAAAAAACGGATTCTGGCGGCAAAATCCGAAAAAATACGTATTTTTAGCGTCAAAAGCGAGAACTTTATTAGCGCCAAAATCTGTTAAAAAAAAGGATTTTAGCGGCAAAATCTGTAAAAAAAAACAACCTATTTTTAGCGAAAAAAAATATGAATTGCGCAAAAATCGTTAGCGGCCACAGCATGATTATTTTATTATGAACGGTACAAACAAGGACACATCGGACACTTGTATGCAGATTTGATAAGGTATAACCTTTATTAACACCCACTATAGGTGGGACATGGGCCTCCTAGGTGGGTTTTCGTTGAAAAAACGCGCCAAAAAACGCACCAAAAGACGTCCGGCGCTTCCCATAGACTCCTGTAGTAAATTTTCTGCCCGGCTCTGCCGTTTTTTAGAGCATGTTGCAAAAGACGACCAGTAAAAAAAACGAGCAAAAAAAAGAAGCTCAGTGTAGACAGCAGGAGGTTTTTACATTAGAGTCTATGGGAGATGATACAGTCTTTTTTTCCAGCGTTTTTAGAACACAAAAAACGCTGAAAAAAACTGATGTTTTTCTGTGCAGTGTAGACAGAGCCTTAATCCTTCTAAAAAAAAATTGTGAATCTGAGAGCTGGGTGTTGCTAACTGAGAGTGTGTCCAATCCGTGCCAACAGTCAGTGTGTGCAGGGACGCACCCCTCTGAAAACTGGAATGGTAACACCTATCTAACTTATTCAGTAATACATTTCTAGACAGCATAACAGAGGAACAGCATAAGGCCATGTTCACACGGCTTAAAAGTGAACGTATTTCAGTCCGTAATTACGCGCCGTAGTGCGCAAATTACGGGCTGGAATATGTCCTAGTAACTACGGTAATCCACAGTTTTCATAGAGAACTATGGATTACGTCTCCTCTCCCCGCTCGGCGAATATATGCGCCGCTGGCAATGCAAATCTATGGGCCGGCGAAGTGCCGGCCCCCCGCTCCCTCCCCTGCTCCCGCCTCGCCCCCGGCCACGCGGCGTAATTGTGGGGCGTAATTACGTCCCGCAGTTAAGCCGTGTGAACCTAGCCTCACACACAGTTGATGCTTCAAAATTGTTATTTAATAGCGAACAGAAGTAGAATCAGTCCCCGGGTTACAAACGGGATAGGGACTGTAGGTTTGTTCTTAAGTTGAAAGTTGGAACAGGAACATTTATTAAATGTAACTTCAGCAAAACATATTTTTTGTTTTGGATTTACATCTATTTTGCTGTCTGTGCACCTTAGAAGATTTCACCTCATTTTCTCTCTCATGTGCTGCATCAAGTGTCAGCATCCCACAGCAGCACATGTTAGATACATGTACAAATCAGCACCATATAGTTAGTACATGTGTGGTGTGGAATGCTGGCAGTTGTAGTTCCACAACTAGAAATGCTGACATGTCACACACGTACAAATTATTTGGCTTCTGATACAGTACAGTACTGTATTTTACATTGGAGGAGGGTGGGGTGGACCAGGAGCAGGAAGAACAGACCTGCTGTGCAAGGGCCGATAGCGCAAGACCAGAGCGGTGTGAGGGAGAGCTGTTGTGCCGGCCAAAAGGCGGAGGTTCCCAGCACAAGACATGTGGGTGGGAGGAAGGTTAAAAAGAGTTGCTGTGCCCTCTGGAGAACACAGTGAGCAGAGGAAGACATTATTATGGAGTGTGATGTCAGCACATGGAACCATAACCCCTTAATCAGGGGTGGAACTACCAAGGGAGCAGTTGTGGCAACTGCTAAGGGCCCCAGCGCCTCCTGCCTCAGAACGCTGGGCCCTTTTACACAACGTTCAGGGGCAGGACTGCCCTGTCTTAGCAGAGTAGAGCACCTCTGGCTCTCTTCTCTGCTAACCCGCTTGGTAAGCCTAAAACCTTAGGCCTACAAAGAATAACTTTCAAAATGTGGGGAACTCTAAATGAAGACATCTTCCAAATGCAGTGCTTTGTTCATCTTTTTTTGTTAAGGAGCTACAAATGATTTTATCACCTTCCTGGCTCTATTTGGTTCCCCCAATGACCGACCTGTTTACTCCTTTTCCCCTGGTGTTTGTTCTATGTGATAGCAGGGAGTGACTCATCAAACAGGTTGGGCAGCCAGAGTGAGAGTGTGTGTGTTATCTGAACTTTCAGACAAAAGCTAGTAATTACTGCTTTTTACTTTAGATAATTCTCCTGCTAACAGTTTCAGAAATGCTTCTAAGCTAATGTAAACTAATTAGCAGATGAAAACACAGAGTTGAATACACGGAGTGAATGCACAGAGCTCGTATGCTAATTATAGTCTGACCAGGAAGTGACAGGATGCATTTATGAAACTCTGAGGGAAGACAACCCCCTTAAGCCTACCAGACGTCCAGTGATGATGTGGGCGGTGCATTGACATATCATCGCGCTGCCTGCGTTGGGCTCAGGAGCTGACCTCCTGCTCGTCACCTCAATGAGGTGTTGAGGCAGGTGAGTCAGTTATTTATTCTCTTTTTTTTAACACTAATGCAAACCTGCCTACCTATATAGGGCACCCTATAACCTACATAAAGCCTGCCAACCTACCTATATAGGTCACCCTATAGCCTACCTAAAGCCTTCCTACCTATGTAGGACCTCCTATAACCTACATAAAGCCTGCCTACCTATATGGGGCCCCTATAACCTACCTAAAGTCTGCCCACCTATATAGGGCCCCCTATAGCCTACCTACCTATATGGGTCCCCCTATAGCCTACCAAAAGCCTGCCTGCCTACATGGGCCCCCTATACCTATCTACGTGGGGCCCACCTATAGCCTAACTACCTACCTATGTGGGACCCACCCTTGCCCCAGTAACTGGACCACCTACCTTCCT